>QLOI01002089.1:41054-63771 GCA_003313605.1 Tuber umbilicatum | reverse complement strand
ACTCAGGTTGTTACCTGTCACGAATATATTTAGTATTACGAAGGCTAGCTAGGTACCGTAACACAGTGGTAAATTTTTATTATAGTATAATTTAATTAAAATATAATAATATTTACTGTTAAGTATGAAATTATTGTTGAGATAGTGGGTACTCCTCTGGAGTACCCCAGGTTTATAAGCTTGTAATCAACTGGGGGTTGTGGCTTGTGAGCCATAACCTTGGCACAAGTATACTTTCCTAGTTCACTGTTACGGGTAACCAACTCAGAGCTTAGTAGAATAAGGTTAAGCGTTCCTTAAGTGTTCGATAACGGAGTAGTGTCAGAAAGGCGTCGTGATTTAATCACTAATACTCGTTTCGCTAAAACTACTAAGAGTATGAAGTGTAGATAATAACTTGTTATATTGATAAGATCTCTTCTCTGTTGCTCTCTGTCTAATAGCTGGGGAGGAACTCTTATATTTATATCCTGCGTGAGTTTCCGCGGCCGGTACATCTAATACCTATACTAACTAAGTACCTCCGCAACAATTACTAGTCTTTCGTCTTATCAATCTTAAGTGCGAACACTCGTAGACCCTGAATAATTCCCCGCTTCTGGTCATTCCACTTATTATACCTGGTCTTCCTGAGGGTATGCGAGACTCCGCCAGTCGGAAGTAAACGATGCTTTTGACATATGAACTTAGTCTGAGTATGCCGCCCAATTTGCGAACATACCAGTCGTTCCTCTGTTATTGAGGTGATCAGTCTCAATATCAGTCAACGGTGACAACACAGAGGCATGACTGCATTATCTTTATGTAGAATTGGTAGGCTTAGTGCTCCATTGCTTCTTTGATTTGCCTAGCAAGAATGGGCTTGCAGCTACGTCTCCTTAACTCCCATCCGTTCTTGCAGACCAATGACTGTTTGTAGTCGGTCAACATGAAGCATTATTGTTTTCTGATTCGGTAGGCTTTTCTGCTCACGCAGATATCATTTGTATCATATACTATATTCCAGCTGTATGAGCAGTGCACACTACCCCTCTCATATATCCTGCAAACAGTTTCGCATCGGACGGACAGCGACGACGTATATGGTGTTATGGGGAAGCTGCCAATATCGCGATTTTTGCTGGTAACTAGCAACTTCACACCGTACTGCAGGCGACGTCCGAGCCCTACATCGGGGTCAGAGGTGGGTGTTGGAATTGCATATGCCTAACATTCACAGCCCAAGCATTACCAGTTGCTCGGTCCACAAAGTAACTCTTGGTAGAGTTACTAGACAAGCCTAACCATGACCCTTCCGGGTTCCGGCCTGGGATAAGACTATGTCTACTGTAAGATCCAGCAGGGTTGTTATAATATTACTAGTGGACTAAGAAGAGTTTTAAGAAACTAGGAGCTTATGACTTGCAAGTTATTCAAGTTAACTAATAGTTTTAACACACTCACAAATACTGTAAAATATTTGAAGATTATTGATCAACTCTTAACCATTATTATTTTGTCTTAGTAGAGGTATCTTATATTTATCAGTCATCAGTAGTATCTATAGAACTCGAAACTAATAGTATTAGGAAATTATAATAAAAGTATACAGACCAAGCTATTGTGTTAAAGATAGTAGAAAGCCTGACCACTGGCAATGAACTAGAAAAACATAGCTAACAGTGGTTGGAGTCAATAGTCTATAAGATTTGCATAAATGAATATGTACAGGAAAAGAGAGTTCTATATTAACTAGACTATCTATCAGCTGAGTATCTTACTACTAATAAGCTGGTAATGGAAAAGGGTTTTTCTCTAACAGTTGTATTGTGAATACCGTACATCGATTACTTTATCTTGAAATGGTTATTAGTTTGGTCTAATAGACTTTATAAGAAAATATTCATTCAAAAAGCCCATAGGAGATGGATAGGCTCACAAAGGCTGAAAGCTTCTGAGTGAGACTCTAGAACTAGAAGCTCTGACAATTTCTTCAACTTTCTTATAATCAATCAGAATCAAGATATCTCAAGGTGACTATGATCACCTAACTCATGGTGTGGTATCCTTTCTAATTTTATAATTAATCAGCCTCTACTCAGGCTATCTGGAAAGTGGAATATAACACCTACCGTACTGCTGGAAACCTCCTCGGCACGGCACTGGTGTACAGAATAAGTGCAGCGTTGTGGAATCTGAGGATCATAACAGCCGGTTCCTCTATTTCACGTAGCTCACTCATAGTCGTGGGAAACTAAGCGAGACAGGAAAGCAAGTGTGACCCCTCGCTTTTTATTTTAATCACCTACTCCTCCTTATAGAAGGGATCCTGCGAGGGTATCCAGCGGCCCGAGGATTGCGTTCATGATAGCGCTTCTCGCCGCGTGACTGAGGCTTGCTTCGATCTTGGCTCGCGAGGTCTAATTTACTTACAAGTACAGTACCACTTCTAAAACAAACCCACCTCTGCCGACCAAGCCCACAAGGAGGAATACAACAGTGCAGGGTCGTCGACAATCGCGGAGCAGAAACCGCTCGACCAAAAACCCATCGCGATCTGCGACTGCAGAGAATTCACCGACGGACCGGTAACAAGCGGAACCGGGGGAGACAAACAAGGTCAAATCACGTCGGGATACCTCCCGTCCCCGCTCCACCCCCTTCCCCTCTTTTGCCCAGGCGGAAAATGGCGAAAAAATGATAACACGTTCAATGGGCCGCGAGTTATGCGGTCTAACACTAGCCACGATCACCATCTGAACTAATGTTTAACCTACCACGTTGCTCAAAATTGCGTATGGCTCCCGGGGCCTGGAAAATATCGTGGAATTCCTGGAAACCCGGGTTCCCCACACCCCTCTCCCTCCCCCTCCTCCCTTTGTCCGTCCTGAATTACCCACCCGTTCTTCGCCGCGGGGGGAACGAACGATGGCAGATAATAATGCGATATCGCACTACATTTGGTTATACGGCACTGCACTGTCAGTGCACTTGCGGCCAATGGGCTAGGAGCCAACCTAACGTTCTTGACTATTACTTGCTCTATTCCAAAGCTAAACCCTTTACCGCCCCACCCGCATGGTGCAGTGTTAACGTCATGGAAGGGAAGCGAGAGTGTATTGTACAAGAGATCTTGGCAAAGCAGATAGGTAGTACCAGAACGGGTACTGTACAGTACTGCACAAGGGCCAGGGGTAAAAAATTATAACAGGGTGCACATATACTCGAGTAAGCAATTTTTCAGTAGCAGTAATAAACGAGGAAACACGACCCCGGGAGGGTTTCCATTTCCTCTTACTTACTTAAGTCAATGTTAAACAAGGACAACTATTGCATGTAACATGATACCCAGCGTCCGGTTCAACACGCCTATGAAGGAATAAGCCTTCGCGATCCTCTGTTGAGTAATTGAAGGTTCGCAATTGCAGACGAGCTGGTTACAATGTATGATACCGGTTATTGATCTTGACCAAAATCAACCTCAACACACTCCCGTTCTGACCTATTTTGATACGCCTGACCCTTGTAGATCTCCGACACAATAGCGGACAGTGCTAGAGTAGCACCGCTACTTTACAGTACCATACTCGCCCGCAACTAGCTTAACCCCAGGGCAATGCGAAAGAACCGCTATCGACAAAGCCCACGGTGACCAATAGGAACCCCGCAGTAGTCTACCGAAGAGTCCCCACCACTTCGTAGAAAAACAAGATATGTTTTCCTTGCTTTCTTCCCCACACCCAAGCCACTCCCAATGCAATACGGATTTCCAGTACTAAGGGCACTTCTCCCCCGCCTGGCTCCTTTAACCCATCATTCCTCCTAGAGTCGTACCCCACTCATTACCCTATCCAACACCCATAGCATATGATACCGGTATCCGGATAGATGCATCCTCGCTATACCAAAAATCAATTCCCTCTTCTTCTCTTTTCCTTTCTTTTTTCTCTCCCTTTTCCCCCGGACGACCCCACCTCACCACCTGGTTAGAAAAAAAGAAAAAAAGAAACAAGAGCCCGTTACTGTGCCTGACCGAAAGGAGTACATCGGCCAAGAAATTTGGCGGCCGTCGAATTGGAGAGCAGGTAGGGGTGGGAGGAAGTGAAGTACCGGTACCGCAAGAACCCAAAGAATCTAACCGTTTGCTATGAAGTCTAAAATTCCCTGCTTTGGAGAAGTAGCCAAAAGTATAGCAAAAGAAGGTCTCCCCAACCCCCAAAAAGACAAAAAGACACCAGACTCTTCCAGAGGAGCCAACCCCAATGACACAGCACACGATTCGGTTATTTAAGTTCCCATGGAAGATGTAGCGGAGCGGTAGGTAGGAAAAAAAGAGAGATAAAAAGAAAAGTAAGAAAAAGCAAAGTACAGTATTTGTTTGGAAAGTTTGGGGGAAAGGAAGCCGGGCTTGGGTAGGCTTGTGTGTATCGGGCGGGCTGAGGAAAGAAGGTTGTATGTACTGTACAGTACCGTTATTATAATTAAAAGTGAGGAGAAAGAGAGGATGGGAGAAGAGAACTGTAGACTGCGAGAATTTATCAAAGTACCGATCAATTACGTAATATGCTCTAGAAACAGAAACAGAGGAGAATGGAAGAAACGAGCAACCATTGAAAGCTCCAATAAAAGACTCTTCTTCAAAGCCGCTTGGGCAATCATTGCACAAAAGCACAAATCACTCTTGCAATTCACATTATCAATCACCTCCCACCCGTAGCACCAGTGTCCGCCCAACAATCTCTCTATATTTCACCCAACTAAAAGAAAAATATGTATAAAAAAGCAGCCCTCAACAATTGTATTTCTGTCGCCCACACACACAAATCTCTTTTAGTCTCCTAGCAGCAATCTAGCTACAGATGAATGGATAAGAACCAGGCTTTTGAAGAAACAACCTACACAACTGCACCATTTTTTCTTTTTCTTTCTCCGCCATCCCGCATCACTCACTCCCGCTTACCCCACAATAGATAACGAACAACTCCTCCGATATGACCAGTATGATCCGCACTCAGAAACGATAGAAGCCTCAACGCCCCTTCCTACCTGCCCACCTCCTAGCTAGAGGGTGCTTTACAGTCCTTCAAAAAAAAAAACCCCAATTGCCCGCATCTCCCGTCCCGTGCAAGATGGATAATAATGTCCAGAAAGGATAGAAAGGAAGTAGGAAATAAATGCAACAGATAAACTACCTTAAGGCTCATAGGGAAATGGCAAATAAGATTGAAATAAAACCGATGATTGTATCAACAATGACGATGGGGAAATCCCTTCTGTCGAAGGAGGTATGACGTGGGGTGAATCAAAAGTCGTCTACTAATCTAAAAAGGGAGGGGGGTATAAGGAAAGTAAGAAAGGAATAATAAAGAAAACACCATAGGGCCCAAAGTGGTAGCAAAAGCAATTTGGATCGCACAAAACAGAAAGAGGGTAAGAATAGTGTAAGAAGTTGTTCAAGTTAGGTTAACAACTCCTTGGGGAAGACAACATCTCTATCTTTGAGTGACGAGGGTAAATTCCTCACTAAAGTTATCCCTGTTCCCATCATTGCTTTCATCGTTGTTTCCACAGAGCTGCCAACAGTCTTCCTCCAGAGATTCAAGTCCTTCGTCTTCGCTATTGTAGAGCGTTTGAGAAGTTCCGTTATGCGGGAAGCTAGAGTAGCAATTGGAGTAGTCGACCTGTTGGGCAGCAGATGCACCAGTAGCTTGTGCGAGCAACATGCGCTCCTCGTTAGCATATATTGCAGCTAGGCCAGGGTAGTCTTGATCGTTGAAGATGTGTATCCCAACTAGTTTGGTATCTATCTCTTCTCTCCCAAAGATGCCTTCAGGAAGGGTAGGAGAATCCATTGACATCTGCTCATGGACCCGCCGTGATTCGCTTCCGCTATGCTCAGTCACTTGCCCTGTCGGCCCGGATGGGCGGGGGGATAATTCCGACTTTAAAGCAGTTCCTTTCCTAGTCGACTTTCGTCTACGCTTGGCCGTGGATGCTCTCAGGCAGAATTCGTCCGTTGCCCTCTTCTTAGCGTTGGGTGGAGACTTTCTGTATCGGGTCGTCGATTTGACACCCTCCACCTCTGCTTCCTTCGAAAGGACCCAGATGTACCCTTTCCCAGGGTCCTCGGGGGGGCGATCTTCCTTCAAAAACGCCTAGTCCAAAACGCCCGAGTCAGCGAATACCATTAAGCAGTAAACTGCATACTGCCAGTACTCAGCAAGGATCAACAAAACTTAAAAAACTTACCCCGTTCATAGACAAATTGTGACGAATACTATTCATCCATCCACGGCCCTTAATCTTCCTGAACTTTGGGATCTTCTCGCGAAAGTAATCGTAGATCTGGGACAGGACCATTCTGCGAGTAGGGGTACTCATCAAGGCCCGATGGATCAGAACAGCGTAAGGGGCGTCGTCATCTTGATCATCTCCTGCCAATCCCAAGGAGTTTTGTTGGTGGTTCAATCGCTCCTGCGGATGCTGAGGTTGCTGCTCACCCTTGGAATCTACTTTTCCGACATCCTCCTCGGGTTCAGGAAGGTAGTCCTCATCTCCGATATGGGAGCTAGGTGCGGGATCTGATATCTGAAGAGGGGATAAAAATGCCTCCTCGTCGTCTTCGGTAAGTTCGTCCACTTCATTTTCCATCCCGCTAGGCATGTTGATAGGGTGGGTGTTGTGGAGGGAATTCTCAACAGAAAAAAAACTCCCGTGTGTAGAAATAGGAGATAGAAGGAAAGAATTAGGGGGTAAGTAAGCGGGTGTAGGGTGATGCAGATGGGAAAAGTTTCCCTCGTCTTCGAGCTTTGTAGGAAAGTCTTCGTAATCCGAAATTGGCGAGGGTCGCTGGTAAAGATTCTCATGTGCATTTTCGGTCTGACGAACAGAAGGATATACCCCTCTTGAACTAGGATATTGGGAAGGAAGCAAATCCTGCCCGCGTACGTAAGGGCTTTGATGCCGGCCCGAGGACGGTAGAACATTATAGTCGAAATTTGGATAGGGATTCGAGTGATCAAGGTCAGCAGTAGGGTCAAGTCCATGAAGTCCATTAGAGGCCAACACCACCTCAATCCCAGCCGTACATACGGGCCCCAAACGTTCTTGAACAGGAGCGCCGCTATATGTTGGTGGGAAATTTCCTAGATCTGGCCGATCTCCTAAATCCTCTTCACCTTCCCATTCCATAGAGAATGGCAGGCCGGGGTAGCTAAGGTTCTGATTCCTGTGGATGCTCATGCTACTTATAATACGCGAGAAAGGGCGGATATCTGAGGGGGAAAAAATTGGCGAATTATGACAGCAAGTGGTTCAACCAAATTCTAGGAAGTGGAGTAAAAAAAAAAAGGACGGGGGAAAAAATTTCAAGTGAGATAGGAAAATCCGGCACCGTAAGAGATGGCAAGTAGGAACGGCAAGGAAAATGAGGTAAAACCCTCCCCAAAAAAAAAAAGAACGCGGACGAGACACTTGATTACTCCGACGTATATCCCGATAGATATGTAAGACCAAGATCCAATAAGTGTTCTAGAAGGGGATAAGTCCCCCGCTCAGAAGTCGTCTCTATTTGAGGGGAATCGAAGGTTCTTTAAGTCAGCTGCGTTCTGCGGCCTGCCAACTCAGTCTCTGCCACCTCTCGAGCGGAAACGAACATCACTACAGATGACCGACCAGTGGGGGGATCTTTAGGCACTACAATTATTCTGACAACTTTTTCACAGGATATGCTACACATCACACCAGAGGATATAACCTTGTTGGAAATGTAAATTTAGAGGCGAATATATGGTCTTCAAGGATGGCAGGGCGTTTTCACCATCTGGATCCAGCGAGCTGTCTCGTAATTCTAAGGGCGTGCGGCGCGAGGGGTGGGATGAAATGACACTGTTCAACAGGGACGGAGAGCAAAGTGGAGCGGGAAGGCAGAATCTCGGGCAGTTGCAGCGATGGAACACCAAAAAAGAAAGACATCAACTGGGAGTGTAGTGGTGGAGCAAGCCTCGTGGTGGAATAGTAACGTCGCGGTGGACATAGCAATTCATGGAAAATGGTGTGCAGGCTGCAAAAGCCATGAGATATCACCTTTTCGATCTTGACAATAACAGCTGCCTTCAAACTCTCCGAGACGCCCGTCACTTCAATCGACAATTTTTCATACAAAGTATATCTATTTCCGGAGTATAATAACATTTAGCTAATTTAAAGCCAAGAGAAATGCACCGCAGCATAGGATACTTCCCGCCGCTATAGGCACTGAGAGAGGCCAGACTCAAACAGTGCATGGGACATAAAGTCGAAAGAAGTCTAGCGTTTTGATAGCGTTATTTCTCTAACATATAATGTACCGGCACTGTAACCAAAAGAAAGGAAGGGGAAAAGGAGATGAAAAAAATGGATATACCCTTGCCCCTCAGCGCTTGAACAAGCGGATAGCTTCCCTAAGCACCCTTGCCGTAGATCCCAAGCTGCAGGGCTGTTCTGTTCTGCAGGTGCTTCACTGGGTCAGAACCCACATCGCTGTATTTTTTAGAACAAAGAAACAACTGAGCCACGGGAGCAAGCAGGTGTATGTAGCTTCCGCAATTGTGGCTCGACCTCCGTCATTGGATAAGACTTCTATTCCTCGTGGGAGAAGAACCGTGCAAACGGATGCAATCGCCAAGGTTCGCGGGTAGTTGCGCACGAGTGATGCGGAAAGGCACCCTGGTGAGAGTCTCTCCCCCACCATCAACACCATCAGCAGCTGCTGTTTATTTTTTCCTCCTTCCCAAGCCTGTCACTTTATCAAAATGCTGTACTCTGGCATACTACCCTCGCCGGTTCCCCGAATGGAGAAAGGTGTGGTTAAAATTCTGTGATTGGGAGCCTAAGTGCATTGCCCCCGCAATGACCACATCCATTAGTGCGCTAGACAAAAAACTTGAACTGCCTACAGACGTTCTCTCAGTCCCGAGTTTTCCTTTTTTTCCCTCTCCCTTTTCATTTCTTCTCCTTGAAACGTTGCTTGAAAATATTCCTGATCATTTGTTTAGACTACTAGCCCATCACATTTCCCGATCTCTCTTCCCACTTATGTTATTCGCCAGTGAATTGGGACTAGAACGACCGCCGGAAGAGCCTGGACCCAGCTTCAATAACAGATCACCGACCGCCCGATTTGCCGCTTAAAACTTCTCCCACTCATACCCTTTTTCAAACCATTTTCGATACCGAGTCCAAAGCAAGGTAAAGTTAGATAAATCTTTGCTTCGAGGCTTGTATCACTCGAGACCAACACCCATGCAAAAGCCACACCGGGCAAACAACCACCCTGTCCAAGAAAAGAATACTGGAGTTCGTGTCCCCTGCACCGCAAGGGGTTTTCCTAGCTAGTGTGTCCCACACTCAAGATGTCAAGAATGAGATTCATTAGGGAGCTAGACGCAAGACCTCGTGGGAGGTTCGCCCCCGATCGATCGAGCAGCCCGGCGCCGCACCCCTAAGTACAACCAGCGAGTGTGAAGCCCAGTGCTTTCTCATAAGCGAGGAACTGTCAACTCGTCCGCACTCGGGTTGTGGGGAACTAGGAAATGCCGGGTCAGCTTTCTTTCCAAAAATTCCTGACCGGCAAACAGTGGCTTTAGCCAGAGGTGCATACTCAGCGCATGAGCCCAGCTAAACAGTTCCACCAGATCCGCTGAGCACTAGAAGATCAAAGTGTCCACTCTGAATACCGCATTGACTTAGCCGATCCCGGAACACTCTACACTCATCCAAATGAAACCACCAATTCAGATAAATCTAGAAACCGGTAACTGTTATCGCAGAGAAAGCTACGGAGGAGCCGGAGAATAGGGTTGGAAAATCGGGAATGTTCAGGACTGTAAGCTTAGGACGATTACCCGACTCATTGCCGTGGCCGAGACTAGGAAAATGCGGGCCGCTGAATCCAAGAAAATCATATCGCGCATTGAAAATGCGGGAATGCAGGTGATAGGCTTGAAATACGGGAACACAGCATAATTAATATAGTCGAGTGTATCATGGCGGAGAACGCAGCAGGCATACCCTTGAACTGGATCCCTAACGGGCAACACGCAATTCTACACGTTAGTAAAGTACTCATAGTCTGAATGCCGGTTTCCTGAGGCTTGAAGATAAGTATCCCCCCCAGTGGCAGGTAGAATCCAAAACCGCAGGAAAAGGTACTTTCAAACGCTGGAAACACGACTCTAAGTTGATTGCATCCCCTACCGTTTTCACAAAAGCCATATTTCAAAAGTGAACTATGCCTATGGAGCCGAAGTGCTTCTAAACAAGGCACATGACGAAAGTATCCACCAATCAAACGAATTGGCCTCAGGAAAAAAGTACTCCGCCTGACAGAAAATAAAAGAGGGAAAGATGACTTGAGTAAATGCTCTCGGCATAAGCCACGCCATCTAGAGAAAGGTTGGGGTTATTTCTTCGGAATTGCTTGATTGGTACAGGGACGAAGGAGAACAGGAGTAAAGAATGCCCAGACAGAGCGCTGGCAGAAGGATTAGTTACAGTAACTCTCATGTCTACTCCCAAGGGGGTTAAGCGAGCACCCATCATATCAGGAGCTTGGAACAAGATCGGGTGGGGGCGAGCCGGTAATCGAGAGACATACTTGGACAGTGGCCATAGCACCAAACCAACAATGAATACCCCACCAAACCCCGATGCCAAAATACGGCAGTTTATCGAAATCCAAACAATATCGAGACATAAACGCCCTTTGTGCAGCCCGCCAGATCGCAATGATTGACATATTTGTTTCCAGAGTTCTCGGTCCAAATATTCCAAAATAGTGGCTCCATTGATCCTACAACGCCACAACGACTCCCGGAATAAGTGAGCTGGAGCGTTGACTTGTGGGGAACAAAATCCCAAGAGAAGGAGTTTTGAAACCGAACATGGTACCCACGCCTTAGCATTCTCGCTGAAGATTGAATACACACTCTTTTCTCCCAGCCCTCTCTCTGGTATTGGCGTAGACCCTGTGAGGGCTCCGCGAGGCATGGCATTTCTTGGCTAGCAAAAACCTGTCTACTCGGACTTTGCAAGCCAAGAAATATCATACAGTAGTCTACCTCTCTGAAAGTACTCGTACTGCCCCGCTGAACCCTCACCTGGTCTAACACATCCAAAAAATTACTGAGTGAGAAGATGCACCCGCCAATGATTAGCTTCATTCAAACACATCACTTGTTAAGCGCATAAGTGCATAAAAAAATAAGGGTGGTAGGTGACTAATGAGAAAGAAAAAATTAGACGAACCTATACCAAGTGCGAGCTGTCCATACCCGATAGCTGCAGCATGAGCTTGGATCAAGAGGTACAGACAGAACTGCCGGGATGCGCAAAGGGAAGTTGCCGTATGATTGAAAAGGTGCGCGGGTGATCTTTTGTGGAGGTATTTTTTAGCCAGCGAAGGCCCAAGTCTCCCCTCTTGATGTGAAGGGGGGTTCTTCTGTGTTTTCTCTTCCGAGGCCGTTCCCATGGTGTCGGCGTATGTGAACACAGATGGGGAAGGACCCAGATGGGTGACGTTAGAACAAGCCTATCCGAACCCCCCCCCCCGATGACTAATCTAACGATAGGCACTCACTTGCTGTCACTCGTCAACTCCCCTGAGACCACCAGACTCAGGATTATCACAATCGGGGATCGAATAAAGCACAATCAGTTGAGATGAGAGAGGATATTCCAAGTATGCGAATAGCTGCAGGCGCTCTTAGAATCTGCTGTTCATTTTTTAATTTCTTTTTCAGCCCTAGGTTAACTGCATGCATCACCACGCATGTCACTCTTTTTCCCCCCCTTTTTTTTTTCACTCCAAATGTCCAAGCAGCTTCCCTAATTCTTGCTTCCTGCTTCCAGCTAAACATTGACAACGAACACTCATCAGTGTTCATCCGAAACTTTAGTCCAAACACCCGGGGCTAGCATTTGTCCAATATTTTGTCCACGATGCTCGATTCTAGAAGGTCTCTCGCATAAATCTCATTCACCCCAACTAACGCCCCGCGAAATCAAAAGTGTTGTCTCCCTACAGCGGGGAGAAGGAGGGGTGCTCCCTGCTCCGGTATTCTCCCCCTGCATTTCGTTACATCGATATGCAGATTTCCATCTATGGCACGAGAACATTTTTCCTTCGAGACTTGCGTGGCATATTCACATAGAACCCAGTGCCAAGCTAGGACAACAGAAAACCCCGGAGATAAGAGGTCGGCTAAGAAACTACACGTTTGGCGCTTCAAACCCATCAAATAGTGGTTTATTACAGAGACCTACACACGGTCAAGTGGAATGCGGGTAAGTGAAGACAGGAATCGCGTACGGCTCATCCATAAGCCCAGTAAGGCAAATTAGAGCTGCTCGTCCAGAGCAAGAAGTATCTAAAACACGAGCCGTGGGTTTTTATGGGCACTCCAATACCCACGAAACCTTCGCCACATATTTTTTCGAATCCCCCTTTTCGGATACCCCTTGTCTAAGGCGGGAACCTCACCAGGAGCGAAATCGACGACTTCTTGTAACGTTATTTCTACTTTACAGACTAGCCGACTGCCTCAGTTCCTGGCTTCGATACTCCACTCGAGCCTGGTAACAGGGTGCGTCGTTTCGTCTTGAAGACAATTTGAGGGCGAAACCGATCCCCAAAACCAGCTATACTTGGCCTCATGAGGCTAGCCTTCTGAGGCATAGATCCCCACTGGCCAAGAATAGATCTCGATCACCGAGACAATGTCTAACCAAACTCTACCAAGCTGAGAATCCCAGGATCAATTTTGACCGGTATATAGAACCTAGTGGAGCTGAATAAGGGCCACTGTTATTTCATGAAGCCCTGGTATTACTTGCAAGTTTTTCCCAGAGCGGGAAAGAGGCGATAATATTCAAGAAAATCGCAATGCGGGAGGTCCCATACCCAGCTTTACCCACAGTTTAGTCCCACCGCTTAAACCCAGGCTGATAGTTGAAGGAAATAGTCTTCCAGTTTCATTTAAATATGGACATGTAGGGGTAACTAGAAAGTTCAAAATAATTACCAACACAAGATGCCAAGGCACCCGTCACGGAGGTGCATCACACCATATCACCTATGACAAGACTGACTGCCGAGCATAGTGTTGATATCAGAATAATATTGTTATTATCATACCAGGATTTCCTTAATCCCCAAGATCCCCCCACCCACGACGGTTTGCCCCCCAGGGTCCTAGACAGGCCCGGTATATGCTATCGTTAACAAAAAGAAAGCACCCTGGGTGGCTGCTCACCACCAGGCGCCCCGCCCAACTCCACCCCCGCATTACCACCGTCCTTTTTCCCCGTCCAGCAGGAAAAATCCAGCTTCTCCCCGAGGGACATTAAGCAGAATACAATTCAACTCTACGCAATACACATCCACACGTGAGAAATCACAGGCCCTCAATAGGTGCAGTGTCAGCGCTGTTTAGGGATTTCGGGGCGCACTCTTGTAGATGTGTGACTCGCTGTTTCCTGTCTACTTGAAACCACGGTGTAAATCCTGCTCAACGGTCTATGTCCAATTCCGTCGGCTAATTCTCCTGGAGGGTAGGTTAATATATATATAACTACAAGAGGTTAACTTATGACACTTTCTCAGCTAACGCTTTATCCACTAAGTTATAGCGTTCAAACATAGCTAGGACGGGATGGATGGAGCTGAGGGCGTCCATCCCCAACCTTCCCCCCCCAGTGAAGGGGGAAAGCACCGAAGTAAAATGCAGGAACCGTGGCTATGAAGAAGGGAAAAGATTATAATTCTACAAAAGAAAAATGATGCGTAAAAGCGACTTGCTGCCCGGATGTTGTTCTTAAGAGTATTCGGAGAAAATTATGGCAACAAGGTAAACGTTTACAGTACTGTACTCAGCTACGCGCAGGAAAGGAGTTTGAACGCTTTGCATGCCGCCGAGGCATCATAGACAGCAGGGCATCGTCGGATGCCCGCACTCTGAAAGTACAGCATAGTCAGTTTGCGTAATAAATTATACCGCATGCTGCCCGGGTCCTGAACCTTCGCGAGTGACCATGCGTGACTCATTGGCATGGGCTTGATGGATTAGGTGATATGATGACCACCCTGACTAACCCCATTTGATATTCACAAGTGATCCCTCGCAAAAGCACACTGTGTGGTCCTCGTAATGGGGCGACGTTTACTAACACGACTAACCTACTGTTGCGTATCACCCAGATCCAAGAAAAGTAGAAACGTGAGGGTACGCAGTAGGAGTGTTTACAAATACCGTTTAGTGACGTGTAAGGCGATAACCTATAGACCATCTCAGCTTTATCACCAGATCCCTTCCACCGCCTCCCCCCCGCGCAGGCCAGTCAAACATGTCCCTCCTGACCCTTCCCAATGAATTTCCCCAAGAAATATGCACCTTGACAGTACTGGGCGGACTCGATACAGCCTCCGTCTTGCGAGCATGCCGCCGCCCCGCAAGCCCCCTAACGCCAACTCTTCATAGCCAAAGAACCAAAACTGAAAGAAAGAGCACTCTACCACACCGCCGAGCGCGAGAACCACTCTACCGTCAAACCACTGCTTGGAAGCGGTATCCCGGAGACCACCAACTCCGGCCGAATACCTCTCGAGGCCGGAGTGCTCGCCCTGAGCGAAGGGGGGTTGGCACTGCTGTTAGAACCCGGCGTCAACCCAAACACCCTCAATATGCATGAACGCACCCCGCTTATCCCCGCAATGGCGGGGGGGTTCGGGGGTGTGGCGAGAGCACTACTGTGTGACCATAAGCTAGGCGTAAATCGCCCTTGGCTATCCCCCGAATCCACAGTTCCTCACCCAGCCGCCCGGAGCGGGTACGGTGACATTGCGCGATTGTTATTTGAATGCCATAGGATAGCAGTGAACAAGGTGGGTGGCATCTGACGGATTGCTTTGGAGGGCACGACATGGCACTAATACTCGGATCCCGAGGCTATCTTCCTAGGATAGAAGGGAGTGGGCTCCTCTATATGGAGCAGTTTTTCGGAACGACTCCAGCATCCTTAGAGGTTTGCTTGGGGGCAAAGGGATTGACGTCAATATTTTGTCCATAGGAGAAGAGACATCCTTGCGTATGGGCGTTATACTTCATAGCGTATCCGGGGCACGCCAGCTGTTAGCTCACCCGGAAACTCACATTTCGCCAACGATCCACGGCCTTGCTATCCGAGTGATCATTGTCCCGAAAAAAACAGTCTGTACCGAAAGCGCTAATACCAAACGGGAAGGAAGCGAAACAGACAAGGAGAGCGTCATACGGTATGATACTTTACGCGACCATGTATGCAGAAGAAACCCTAGCAGTAACGAGGCCCGGAGGGGAGGAATAATATTAAAGTCAAAGCCGTATTCCTGCAGTTGATTTAATACCGTATCTAAATTGACTTGTTCTAAATTTTCGGTTTCACAGCTGCTGTTCTGTACTTACAGTATTTAGGGGAGACGTTAGTGTGGAAAGAGGCAAAAGCTCATAGTTGAAAAAACAAAAGGAAGGTGGGTCATAGGAAATTGCATTCGAGAATGAAAAAGAAAAAACATTGTGAAATTCCAGCACCGATGACCCTTTCGAAATTGATATAGAAAGACGATTTCCAAGAATCCTCACGGCGCTCCCCGAGGACACTTTCCGGATGCCCAAGAATCCAGCCCGGACGAGGCGAGAAGTAACCGTTAACGCCCGACCCCGTGAGGACCCCCACACCCAACAGTATTCATGCGACTGCATTCGACCTTCAAGCAGGTATCACCAGTGGGGCATTACAGCGATGCCGAATCTTCCCCATCCTGTTGATGTGTGTTGCTAGAAGGTGAGAGATAAGTGAAGCGTTATTTCCTACCTCGTGGACGTGAGGGTTTATATCGCCCACTAAGAAAGGAAGAAAAACAAAAGAAAAGGCCAGGATGGCGACACATACGAAAAGATGCCCCCGTAACGAGACACCAGCGGCCAAAGAGGGCAGCGAAGAGAAGACAACGAGTGGCCGCGAAAAAGAAGCTAGCCGCCACGGCGAACAAACACAAAACAAAACATAACAGCGAGTGAGAACGTGTGAATATACCAGCCTACCAGACAGGGGACGTCACCAGGTAAACATGGGAAAGGGAATAATAAAAGTGGGCGTGCCAAGAAGGGAAAACGGATGTTTTAGAGTAGAGAATCAGGCTACCGTGGCGACGCATATGCACAAATTCCAACATTAGTTGCGGATACCCACCCGCACACATTCTCACCCGTTGGGGACTAGTGGTCGAATGGTAACGTACGGTACGCTACCATACCTTACCATACGGTACGGTACAGTAACTTACCGTAAACTTACCAGGTACCGTGAACCGACCATCATAGAAAAAAAATAGTGCGTTCAAGTGAATACTTTGTATTGTGCTTCCTCTACCAGCTCTTCTGTTTTTCCGACATTTATTAACTCCACAAATTGTGTTTAAAGCAAAGAGGAAAAGAAATACAATAGCAGTTACGGAAGGGATATCGCAAAATTGAAGAGTCTGAGTTTACATACAATATTCTTAAGCACGATAGATCCAGACTTTAAACAAGTAAGTAAAATGAAATTCAGAACAGAGGCAAAGCATAGAATTAACAATCAGCACGGTGGATAATAACATCATAAATCCAACTTGGCTCCTTCTCAGTAGCATCCTCCACCATACAGTCCTCTTCATATGCTACCAAATCCTCATCCTTAAGCCTTTTATCTAACCATCCCCGAATCTCCGTAGGTTGACAATCCAAAATACGCTTGTTGATATGAATAAAACTTAATTTATCAGGCCGTTCCATACCCAACTGGTTCCACTTCTTATCATGTAAAAGATTTCGTGTAGAAAATACGTGCTCTGAAGGAACTGAATTTACCGGTGTGTAGAAGATACGAAGTGCCAAATGACCGAGTTCAGGGGCAAAAATTGAGACTTCTTGCCAAAAAGTTCGTGCTGAGCTAGCTAGTTCCCATACAGATCCAGTATGGGAAAAACAACTATGCTGACTTCGGAATTGTCCATATTGTTGTCTTATGATTCCGGACCCATATCATTTCAGAAAGGAAATAATAACTTCGTTCTCAGCAGAGGTTGGAATTTGCTCACTTGCAACAGAGGCTGGATCCAGAAAGTAGGCGACAAGGTGAATTGGAATACATTGTTTTTGATACCGTGCTGAAATTGCTGGTAATAAGCGTGCAGTTGCCTCTGGTTTGAGTTGAAAGGTGCCAACTTCCCGACAGGTAAATTCAATATGCTCATGAATTTCAATCCAGCGTTGATGAACTCAACCAACATGGGCATGAGTGAATTCTAACATCTTCTGTCTTTCAGAAATACCCCCCAACAAGGTATACAAATCATCCAAACAAGCCCAAAAGGTAGTCTGCCGGATTATAGACTTTACATCTGGTGCAGGCTCGGCGCTCTCATCATTGAGATAACTTATCAATGCTCTTTTGTTGTCTAAGACAGAACCGATCAAGCCTGCCTGAGTTTCCCATCGAGTACTAACTGCAAGAACAAAAGCCTTTGGTTTTCCGAAGTGGATGCATCGATGCTTTCGTAATATTGAATACTGAAGTTTGGCTCGGTGGAAGAATCGTGCAATTGTTTGGGCCTTTTCAAGAAGAGCTGAATAAGGATCGATATCAAGTAAATCGTGAATTAAAAGTTGTAAACCATGGAAGTCACAAGGAACACAAAAAACAAGCCTTGTCTGTGGATCGTGTTCTACCAATGACCATACTGCCCGCATTGTATTACATGTATCTGTAATAAATGAATTGAATCACCACCATCCCTGACTCCCAACTTGTGCTTCTATCCGGCGCATCAGCCACTCAAATAACATCTGAGCTGTTTGCAATTGGTCTTTGCTGTCTTCTGTTTCATAGTAGAAAGCACCAATGGGTGTTACAACACACATATTGATGATTCTTCAATTGGCGATATCCCCACTTTCATCCATAACTATATTCAGATAATCTTCATTATCTAGCATCATGAGAACCTCCTGATGTACCAAGTCATAGGCTTTTTCTAACAAGCGTCCAGCTAACTCTGTGTGTGAGGGTGGAACGTAGTTGATATAGCCAGAAATACTATTAAGGTATTGTCGAAAATACTTATCATTGAGTAGAGTAAATGGTCTGGCTCCCATATATACGGCAAATGCAGCATTTAGTTGAAGTAGATTCTTCCTCTCAGACGTTAGAGGTACCAAGATTCTGTTATCGTGGATGCTACCATTGTCGGAAAAGGTATGAGGTCGGGTATCAGGGGTACTGAGAGTCTGGATTCTATTCTCAGAGGTTGGACCGGAGGAGGAGCGGCGATATGGAGAACATTGTACTAAATGCACAATTTGTCTTGTGGTGTTGCGAGCTCTTGTCCATCCACAATAGCAACATTCAACCACCCAACACTAAGGAACAATAGAAACTATTAGTTCTTATTTCAAAAAAATAATTGTCAGTTTTGAACGTACCTTAAGTTCATGATTCTGGCGTACAAGAAAAGCCTGTATGATCTCATCATTTGCTGCTCATGGCATGGAGAAATTTCGAATTCGTGATGCTTAACTTGAGTATAACAGTAAAGTTTGTTCGAAGCAGCTATGAACACAGTACAGAGACTATGGTTAACCATAGGCGCTAGAGGTGGGATTGCTTCATATTGACGTAGTAGAGTGGAAGATATCGGAGGTTTGGGTGAGAATGCCGCTTTCCGGTATTTTATTCCCTAGTGTAATTTACAGTAACATACCGTATGGTATCGATCATGTAAGATACGGTACAGTACCGTATTATTCGAACACTATTGGGGACTGTACGTCATAGGTGATGGGGGGAGAAGGGTGGCGGTTGGGTAATGCCGATGAATGACGATATGATATCATACTTGGAGGACGGAACGGGCGGATGGGATGGGTTGAAGATGAAGTGGTCCGGGGAAATGCACGAGTACTACGAGTAGAGGACCACAGCGGTATGGTGGTGGCTATCATACGTATTCCAGCACAAGGGTTGGAGGGCATTCATATTACCGTTGAGTCTGTATCCCAACAGAAAGAGGCTTTGCTGTTCCTGTGGAGTTATTCTACCGAAGGGACTCTCATCTTCCCCTGCTAACCACTTACGACAATACTCGAGTACATCCTTCTCCAGGTATCACTCCCGCTCACTTCACTAAATTGCAATGCAAAGCTCAATTCACATTATCACCCCCCACCTTCCTCCTTGCCCTTCCACTCACAGCCACTCCCATAGTACACAACCTCAACATTACCACCCACCACCCTACAATCGCATTCACAAACACACGGACACACATATACATACTAATAAAATAAAAATAGACATTGAAAAGGAAGAAGAAAAAAAGGAAAGCTATCCCACCGACTACAGTTAAGTAATTTTTTTCAAAATGGAGGAAATGAGACAAGAAAAAAAAAAGACCACAAAAAAGGGGGTTAACTTACTATAACAGGTACCGGGATGGTGTATATATATCCACACACCAATACAACCCCTCTCCCACCCCACAGCTTCCCTTACACCAGAGCAACATAAGTAGGAAATTTTCTAAAAAAAACACCCCTCACCCGAGACGCAGACAATGTTAAAAACAGACAAACCCAAGGAGACCCGTCGCGTAGTTCATTTTTCAGTTAGTTGGCTGGCTTGCAAACGAAATAAAAATTTGATAAAGGTACAAAAAGAAAAAATAGAGCAATAGGGAATTCTCTTTGATTTCATTTCGTTTCCTTTTTTCTACAAGACGATGACAGCGACGACGGCAACCACTACTGCGAGCATGCTGCCCTTGATGACTTTCTGTCCAGCAGCCTCATTCGGATTGGTAGGCTCGTTGCTACCCTGAGAAAATCCACTCCCACTCCCGCTCCCGCTTCCACCACTGGAGCCTCCAGATCCGCTTGATGAATCGCCGGAGCTGGAGTCGCCAGAGCTTGAACTAGAACCGTCGCCACGCTGGCCGTTGGTTCCTGTACCCGCACCAGTGAGACCAGGGATGGTCTCAACATCAGAGGATGACGGCGAAGAGCTTCCGGTTGCGGAGGACCCTTTGGAGCTGGTTTTGACAGGTTCGACAGTCATGTTGGTTCCAGTTCCAAGGAAAGACTTGAGAATGGTACCCTTGTCGGTCAAAACAACGTTGGACTCGAAACCAGCGCGATCATCATAGACATAAGACTTGGATCCGGAACCTTCCTTCTTAGCACCACTTGGGGGGTCATAGCACTGGATCTTGACCTCCTTGAAGGTAACATAGTAGTAACCAACATCTTTAGCATCTCCTGCTTTCCAATTAATCTCACCACCAGCCCATTCGATCGTTCCCTTGGCATTGGTGGGGAGACCACCGGGCCAGAGAGAGAGCTGCACACGAGATGGTGTCGATGGGTAATCATATCCCTTGGTGGTCTCGTTCCAGGTGTCGGATTTCTTGAGCACGCGACCAACTTGACCGTCGATAGACCAGGTGATGGAATCGGGCTTCCAGTCAATCTCGTAGGTGACCCAATCTTTGTATGTATCCTTATCCAGAGTGATGTTACCACCGTGGGTGTCTAAAGCGGGAAGCGTTAGCCAATCGGCAACAAATATTTCACATGCAATAAATACAGGGAACCGTGTGGAGTCTTACAATTCGGGATACCCTGGAAATACCAATTGGTCTGGGTGGTATGCAAGTCAACACCGACCCACTCGTAATCGATCTCATCCTTCACGTCGCTCAACAAGATGAATGCAGAAACAACACCCTTGCCATAACTAGTCTTCAATGTTGCCGAGATCTTCCCGTACCAGACGTAGTTTGTACTAGCTAACACGGTGCCGACGGTGTCCGGCGCCATGGTGATGAGAAGGTTACCATCCTTGATAGCTGGCTGACCATCAGAGACCCAATCGGCCTTGCTGGAATCACCAAGGTACTTTGTCTTGTCAACGATTCTGTCGAGGTTGGGGAAAGTGCTGTCAATGCTCTTGCAAATGGGAGCAGGAACGCAAGATTCGAGAGAGTTGGAGTGTTTGGGATCGCAACCACCAAGGCAGTACGCGCCCACCCCACAAACTCCATACTCTGTTGACAAGCCAAAGTGTTAGTTTTTAAATAAAAATCCTGCAAAGGGATTTCAACGGTAAGCCGTAGAGAAAAATAAGGAAAAGGAACATACGCGAGCAACAAGGCTTGTTGCTAGGACAATTTCCCAGCCCATTGCCACAATCGGTTACAATCTTCTGAGCGTATGAGGCAGTTCCCAACACGGCCGCGGCGATAAGAGCGGTGTTCAAAAGTCTAACCATGTTGTCGGATGCTCGTTCTTGGCGAGAAATTGATTTGCCGCGTTTTCCCTTTTAACGAAAGAAGTTTGGAATGTTCCAAATTAAAACTAAAATAAAGACCCTTTATCAAAGTGTTAGAAAAGGAATGAAAAACGAAAGTGGTTGTGGGCTAGAGTGGTGATAACGAAAGGATAGGGCCTTGCAAAGGGTTGAGGCGAAGGAGGGGAAGGAAAGGAAAGAAGGGGGTATATGGAGAGGAATGCGAGATGGGCGCAGGGAAAAACCCCTCCATCACTCGGACAGTGACAAGAGTGTAAAAAGATAACATTGGCGAAAGGGGGGAGGGGAAGTCAAGTTTATCAAAGCCTAAGGCACAAGATTTCGACCAAAAATGACATGAGGAAGGGAGGTGCACCACACGACAAAGATTACGACGATTATTTCGACGACCGAAGCGACTGGATGTGATAAAAAGAATGACTTTGAATTAGATAATAGTGTATCGACTTCCCCCTATCCGTTGTTGAAACCAAGTTTCCCTATCTTCCTGTAAAAGAGTGAACAAGAATGACGGAAAAAGCCAAAAAAAGAGTGCAAGAAGTACGGGGAAAGGAAAAAAGGGCAATTGTTGATGTTGATTAAGGAGAATGGAGGGAAGAAGAGGAAGAAGGGGAGAAGGAAGGGGGGGAAGGAGGGAGGGAAAAAGAAAAAATGAAAGACAAGCAGGAAGGAAAACAGAACGGGCAAGTTGGCCAGGCAAGACATTGAAGGATAGCGGCGCTCAAGCCTACTGTACGAGTACAGGAGAAACTCGAGTGCGAATAAAATAAAAATGCAATTGCCCTGTGTGAAGGAAAACCATCTAAAGCTCCACTTTAGAATTGCTACTCGTATCGGGCACTCGAGCAGACTGAAGTGCGTGGACCCAGGAAGAAGGGGGGAATGGAGGAATTGACACCCAAGAGTGACCGGGCGAGAGCAAAAAATTGGAAATGAAAAGTTAACCCATACTCCAGGACCCTCCGTTTCTTTTCTATTTTCTCCCCCTTCTTTTACCCATCCCATTCCAAACTTCTTGCCCGAGTAGTTTTCCCCTAGCCCCCTCCCCTTCAATGTAAAAGTCCAAGCAAACCGGGCAGCAATTCATCAATCACCAGAGATCACCTTACCATCAAGACCGTGCTAGATCCAGCCAATCTTCGAGCGTGTGCTCGCCACTCCGCAGCGTAGTGCCAAGCGCCCTTCTATTCAGACAAGGACTGGCCACGGTTATGCCATCCTGCACCGAGGCTTCCCACGCAAAGCATACTGTGCAGATAATCTGACATGTCTCAACAGCGGCCGCCCGCGCGAAACACACACACAATCTTTCCCCCCC
>QLOI01002089.1:0-41049 GCA_003313605.1 Tuber umbilicatum | reverse complement strand
CAAATATGTACGAGTGCTGTGCTCGCACAAGTACCCATACGAGCAAAAACAATCACAACTCAACTGCAATAAGAAATTTGACTGAACCTCCTTGGCGTCACCTTCCTCACATTACAGCAATAACGAGGAACAACAACCAAAAGGTACAACCATCCCTAGTTAAAACCCAAATCTCGGTGTACCGGCCCGCCCCCATCTGCGTGCCCCTCCGCAGCCAACCCAATCCAATCCAATCCCAAGTTCTCGATGTCGCAACACAACCACACCACCCAATCCCCTTTCATCGAATCATGCCGTGAGGCCAAAGCTTATCGTAATACTTGCACCGGCGCGGTAGGTGAAGTGAAGTCAAACGTACCGTCTAACCGTTATGAAAAAAGTCCTTCCGAGCCGTTGGGGGTCAAAGTCAGAGGACCGGTACTCGAGTACTCGTATCTCGAGTGCCAGCGCAAGAATGAGATTAGAAAGCGAAAGTTACGCGACGTTGAAGTTATCGGTCTGGTGGGGCAGGAGGACAATCGAGCAATGCAAGGGACTTGTACGACGAGCATGGCTCTGGTAAGTAATATGAGCCAAGTAGGAAGGAAGGACAGAGGGTAGCACTTCGAGTGACTGTGCTTGAAGGATACACTGTGGCTTTTCCCGGGCACAAGTAAACGGGTAAGCGGAGGGCACAGCACTTCCAACTTCCAAGCTTGGCGGCTTTTGGGCTACTTTTTTGGTCCGGATACCCAAGCCCCTATCTCAATCGCTAGATTTCCATTGCAGGCGCCTGATTACTTCCGTCATCCCCATCGCCCCCTTAGGGGCGCAAAAACAACAAAACAACAGCACATCCTTCAATCGGTCAGATAGTACCGGGTACCAAATTACGAATACAAAAGCAAGCTGGTGATACTGCAGGGCATGGGCCCGCTTGTACTGTACCGGTACTCTTATTGTAGGGGGGGCAGTAATAGCGCAACGAGAGGAAGTACCGAGCCCGCCTGACTTTTGTCCTTCACCAATTGTGATCATGAGGTATCACTCAAATTTCCTCATTTGGCCCTTGTACCGTGGGATCTCGGATAATTGAACCGTGTGCTGATCGAGAATTCCCTACTTCGGGGAAGGGGCGAAAACGCAATGCTCGAGTAGAAGGGCTGCTCAGCCCCCTTTGAGAGATGCCGTATGAGAAAATAGCAAGGTCACAAGACCTTACTAGGGAGGAACCCCAGCGGCATCGCACATGATTCAATCATTTGGGATTCTGTGGTAGCGAGAACCTCCCTCACTCGTATCGGACATGGAAGCTCGTGGGTGCTTACAGTGCTGGACGCGCTGCTCTGCAGTCCTATATAATAATGTACGCCTTGTTCAGCGCCTGGTATTCATCTTCTGTGCTATCCGTAGGTCAGTCCTTCGCACTCCTTCCTCAACTGTGTGGTCCCCCAGCAACGCATTAGCCAATACCAGTATAAGCCCAACGTTATCGATACCTGTACTGTACAGTACACGGACACGGTAGTGCGAACGTTCCCGACACCTGCTACTACTCCTATCCCACAAGGCTCCGACAAGATCCGATTGTTGAAGCATTCCGGTAGGAAGGTTCGAAGTTCTCGGTGCAATAATCAGTATTTACACGGAGTGCTTTCTTCACAAAAAGAGAGGAGCGCGTTTGTTGTGACCAGGAAGGTATATTTTGGTTGGCGACTTGAAGATCGTGCCAATGGTCGAAAAATACGGCCGTATGATCTGATACTTTACAAGCATCCCAAGCATCCCAAATATCCAAATCCTCCACCCGGCTACTCCCTCTAGCTCCGCCCCCATAACCACTTACCAAGCTATACTATCCATCCGGTTCCCCCCCCCCAGACAAGAAACCCCCTCCACATACTCCCCTTGGTTGGTGGGTTATTGGTATCGATGAGCTCATGTCGCTTGACCATTATACAAGTACCCTTTGTGGAGCGCTGCGGTGTGGTATGTGGTTGGGTACTGGAGTGTATGCAGTATGTGAGGATGGGGATCGTAGCTAGGAGTGGTGGGGAGTTGTGGCAGGTTTTCGAGGAAATAGATGTGAGGGGGTATTATAGGTACTTATACGACTTGAGGTGCTGTACTCGAGTATGTGTGATACGATACTAGCACAGTAGCACTGCCAGCCGGGAGCGGATGGGTGGACATTTGGTTGATTTCCCTCGGGGCCTGAGTGGTGTATTCCATAAAAAATCTTAGAATACCAGTATTTCTAATATTATCAAAAAACTTAGTGGAACCGCGCGAACCCACAACCACCCCCGCAGTTCTGGGAGTCGCAGTCTGGTAACTGTGACACTTATTCCCTCCGGATATTTCCAACCACTTAGCGCAGCACCCCAACAGTATCACAAAATCCAGCGTATCACTTCCCCAGGGAACACAGAGCATCCCAATATTCGATAGAGTACGAGTACTCCCGACATCAAAACCTCACGCTGACAGAACACATGGCCCAAACCGAAAAGGGATCCCTGATGATACTCGAGTAAGAGCCCGGGACCAGTACCGCCGGTGCGGAGTCAAAGTTAAATTGTAACCCAGCACAGCTTTCGAGGTGTACTGGTGTGCACAATATCACCGTACCGTCCTTATTACTTCAATCGATACGCAGGAAGCTCAGTAGTGCACCATGCGATCCATTTGCTCCGGCTACCACACCACCCCACCTACTAGTTTAGCACAATACATTCTGATTGCACAACACTGTCCAAGGCATCCGGGGAGGTTAGGCCGCTACTCAACGCCGTATATTTCCTTACACGGAGCCCGTGGTGCATCCGGCAAACGACGACTATATGATTAATTGATCAATTATCCATTTTCTGCGTACTGTGGATTTCAGGCTCTTGGTGAGGGGTGCGGATGATTTAGCTTGCTGACCGGCAGTGGAGATGGCGGTGATCTGACTGCTTTCTACAATACCGGCAGCGCGAAGATACTGGATATTGGGGGTAGGGGGAGGTTGGGAATGGCAGATGCGTTGACCTAAGAAGTTCTTGCGGATCTCGTTTTAGGCATGAAAGGAAGATGTTGGCCAAGGTCGCTCTCTCGTAACTTATGTTGGGTGGCTTATATAGCCGGTACTTTACGACTAGATGGATATCAACTAAGAACTAATGCCGCTATCGCGGGAGATTTTTATTATGGACTACCAGTATCGTGATATTTATTAGGCTTCTGGGGAACAAAACTAGGCCTGTATCATAATGTTACGGTACAAGGTTTATACTTCCAACCCTAACCTCCACTTTCCAATATCGTGCCATACCGGCACCCGTCCTCACCGACAACGCCATCAGTAAACTTACTAGCCACTGCCAACGCCGCACCTCTTACGGACCCGAGAACCTCCTATTCCTTCCATCGCCAAAAACCCACACGCCCATTCCTCTATCCCCCCTTCCTTCCACTCCACACAAGCACAAGTGCCCGGATGCCCTGCAAATACCTACCACGCTTACCCCCCTCATAACCCACCGACTCCCCACCAAGCCCGCCAGCACAAACCTCCATTCCCACCCCTCAACTACCGTCCCCACTTGAGCACCGGCACACATACCCGTATTGTCCTTTTATCGGGTTTTCGCCAAGACAGGGCGTTACTTGAGTTGCAGGTGTCAACGGTAAAATCGGCCCTTCAAACAACTATAATCCTCAATTTCATGATAAGTAAAAATGGGCACAGTACAGTACACCATAAAATTAGGAGATAATTGGGGGAAACGCTCCACAGAATTATACAGTGTTTACACCTCCAGATTTCCATAAACTTCGTCTTTCGATTGAGCGAGCACTGGTACTAGGGGGTATGTACAAGTAGAATAAAATGGCACTTACAGTACTCGTACAAGTACCGTTACATAGGCCTCCCCAGAAAAAGGAACAAGCCTAATTTTAGGCGTCCGATAACCTCTCATCATTAAAACAGCGGTCGGCCAGGGGTTGAGGTGGTGATCAAACAAGCGCCACACGCAGAATTTTTATTACGCCCTGTCTTGGCGAAAACCCGGATATGGTAACACGGATGCACTACCCTAGCGGCTCCACCTAGCTTGGCCCCCGGGCCTGGGCACTTTCCGCGTGATTCAACATGACCGATTCACGATGATTGTTCTTGGCTCTTGGCCGGTCTCGCCGAGGCGAGGGCCTCCGCGTTGATCGAAGCTACCTTGGAGTCGGGAAATTTGAGGAAGGAATGCTGTACTCGTACCGGTACTCGTGAGTAAGCTATGAATGGAGGAGGGGAGGGGTACTTCCGTTCAATGCTTTTAGATTATGCTCATGTTGGGATTGGGTGCTCCTCCAGGTGTCCCGTTCCAGCCCTTCATTAGAGACTTTCGGGAATCCCAATCTGGTTGTTTAAAGGAAATTTTTAAGTTCGCACAGACACTAGAGTATACTATAAATGGTTAATATGCAAAGTGAGGCTGTAAGTGAATCAGGGATAGGATACCCAAGATCAGAAAGGATCACTAAGGCAGCAACATCATGTAATGTAGGATGCTGCTTCACTGTTTCCCGTAAACACATTGAAAATGGAGGATATCGATACAGTACAGGAGCTGCTTTCCATGATTGATGAGGACACACGGGAAATTCTCAAAGTGTGTAGTATGGAGATTGTTTTTCTTTACCTTATTGAGTGTTTTGACTGGGAGTTACCGGGATCGAAGTCATACCGGCAGCATACACTTCAAACCCTCAACGATAATGATATTTATCACCCCACTCGATTCACCCTTCTCGACCTCAAGCATATTACCAAGCTTCTTGATATTCCAACTGTTTTCTCAACACGCTCGGGCTGCCGACTCTCTGGCGAGGAAGGTTTTTTTTTATTACTCTGTCGCCTAGCATGGCCTACACGACTCGAGACCCTTTCCATTTTTTTTCAGTATCCTTCAAGCACAATCTCGGAAGCAGTCAATTGGATTCTGGCTCATATTCATTCAATTTGGGACTTTCTTCTACATGATTTCGACTCTCCTCCTGCCTCTGAACACCTTTCCTCTGCAAGGCTCAAGCTCTTCGCTCTCAAAATCCACGAGAAAGGGGCACCGCTCACGGCTTGCTAGGGATTTATCGACTGCACCATACGAGAAATTTGCCGCCCAACCAAGTGGCAGAGGGAGTGCTATGATGGGTATAAGCATATGCATGCAGTCAAATACTCTGCTGTAAAGGCACCGGATGGGCTTATTTATCATCTGTGGGGACCATTTGAAGGTAGGAGAAATGATAATGCATTATTGTCAGAGAGTGGACTTCTCTCAAGATGTAAAAGATTTGCCTCTTCTTACTATCTTTTTGGTGATCCAGCCTATCCTGTATCTTCAGTTTTACTTTCTCCCTTTGATAACTTTACTTTAACTAAGGAGGAAAAAACATTTAATAAAAGAATGTCATCCTGCCAAGAGGCTGTTGTGTGGGGATTTGCAGATATTTTACAACTCTGGAGTGCCTTAGACTTTTCCTCTAATCAACGTATATATGGTTCACCAATTGGACTTCAGTACCGTGTTGCTACAATTTTAACAAATATTCATATCTGTTTATATGGCTGTGAAACCTCTTTTTATTTTAATTGTTGTCCGCCTTCTATTGAAAATTACTTGAAAAAGCTAAATGTACATAATACTACAAAAGATTAAGCATGTCGGATACAGGAAGAAAAAAATTATTCCTAATCTTCCCTTCCTCGATAAACCTCTGTTCTACTAGCAGTTCTAATATCCTCCATTATAGTACATAGTTCCCGTAAAGTAGAATTAATCTGCCTCAGTTCTTGTCTGATTTCCTTAATTTCCTCCTTTATCTCTTCTGTTTCCTTCTCCCGCTTACTCTCCTGAGACTTTGTCAACTCCAAAAACATAGAAGAAAGCTTTGCTACCGGTAGAGTATGGCAGTGGTTTGGTTCGGAAGAGGAAGGAGAAGTTGATTGATAATAAACTTGACGGATTGGTGATACGGGAGGCATCCAGAGTATCAGCATAGGTGTACTTGTGGGGGGCGGGTCAGAGCAGGGATCAATTGTAGCAGTAGGGCCTTCGGTGATATTTGAATTTTCAAGAACTTGAATACTGCCTGTAGGAGAAGCTGTAATATGGGTAGGAACTTGACATTGCTTTTTTCTCTTCTGTCTTGGATTGGCCACCAAGGATGCATTTTCCGTGTTATTGAGACTTAGTTGTTCGGTCGGTATCATTTCCTGCATTGCAGAAAACCGCAGAGCCAGCCCCCTTCCTCTCTCTTCCTCCTCTGCCTTTCGTTTTGCAGTTATTTTGTCATTCTTATCCTTCTTTGCATTCTCCTTTAATCCCATTACCTTTTCTAAAGCTGCCGCTAATCGTATTAGGTCACTCTCGTATAACTGAAATTTGTTGTCTGCAATTTGATGCTCGCCACCGATTCTCTTCCATGTCGGATTTTCTTTAAACTTCACCAAATCAACTAGCCTTCTCTTCAACCTCTCAATATCCCATCCAAGGTAATATCCTCCTCCTTCCAACTGGTTTCTTACTTGCTCCCAATACTCTCCTGTGGACCCACGGGGTGCTGAATATGGATTTATATCGCTAACCGCTGTACAAAGTGCTTTACAAGCGGCAAAGCCATTCGTTTGACTGCTGCGGATCTGGTGGTTCTCGGTTTCTTTGCTTGGATTTCGGTAATATGCACTCGGGCCAGGCTGGCTCTGTGGCATGGTGTTGGCTGTATTCATACTGTCCATTCCGTATATATCGTTTAGGTAACAGGTATTGTATTTCTCTTTCTTTCGTTCCCGCTTCTTATATTCTTAGGATAATTCTATTCAATTCTGCAGACTACGATTGATATACGCCACAGTTACACAACTTCCTTATTTGGTTTAATTTTTTGTCTGTGCAAACTTAAAAATTTTCTTTAATCAACCAAATTGGGATTCCCGAAAGTCTCTATTCTTCGGTATGATACTGTACTACAGCGAGCGCCTGGTGAAGGTTAGCTGTGCCGCAGATTGTCGAGCAGCCCCCCCCCCCTCGCGCGCAAATGCCCGCAAAGGGAGTACCGGTAAATTTATGTCGCTGAAAAATAGTGGAGCTTTTCTGAGTCCGCGCTGGGAAGTGGCCCGGAAAATCTATATTGCCACTCATTTTTTGATGAGTTTCCAAGGTCCGAGGACTTTATCATGTGTATATATGAGCAGTCGCGTTCCCAATATTCTGGCAATGAAATAGAGATGATAGCATAAAACACGACTACTTTCGAGACTGGAGGAAACCAATAAAGTTAGGAAAAGGGTTGTTAGACTAAAACTTAACATCAAGCTTCTAGTATAGAAGTTTTAGGAATAGTGGCTAGAAAGGGTCTGTGGGGGTTATAATTTTATATGTTCTTTAACTCAAAATTGAGTCCTTCAAGACAATACTAAATATTACTTTGGATATTCATGAAGTTAAATATAGTATGATACCTTCTTTCTGGCTCAGTTTAATTAAAAATCTTTTCTGGGAATCCTCAAAGTTCAATTCATAATCTTTTAATCTTAGTGAAAGGGTGATCTAAGATTTTTAAAGCCTGAAGCACTTATGTATTCCTACATTCTACTATTCGTTTTAGGTACCATTATAATTATTACAACAAAATACTACATTGTAAATTCTTGGTCCCCTTGCATAGATTTTATTTATCTCAAGAGGGAAATACATTCTGGATTTAGGACAGTTGTTTTATTAAACTAGAGTCTTTGGAACTGTCTATCTTGTAAGGTTCTAAAAGTTTCCTGAGGTCTGGATTGTATGTCTTGCTCTACTTGCTATTGTTACGACACTAGCTATTATATTTGTTTGTTAATAAGAATAGCTGACTGCCAAAGCTGTATGGTAACTATCACCTATTCCTCCTGACCGTCTTCAATCACACTTAAAGAAATTGTAATAACTTAATACAAATCCAACCACCCTACCTGATTTTATTTTTATTTAAATACTATACCTCCTATTCTTTAAGTTCATGATTATCCAAAATAACCTATTTTAACATGAACTTCTCATCTCTCTGAGATTACAAGGAAGAATCCTTGAGTTATATGAGTCTCAGATGGGTGTTAGGCATATGCAGTTCCAACACCCCCCTATGGCCCTGATGTAGGGCCCAGATGTCGCCTGCAGCATGGTGTGAAGTTGCTAGTCACCAGCAAAATTCGCGGAATTGGCGGCCTCCCCGTAACACCATATATGTCGTCGCCGTCCGACCAACCGGAAGTTGTTCGCAGGATATATGAGAGGGATAGTGAGCACTGCTTATACAACTGGAATCCAGTGTATAATATAACAGGTACCTGCACGAATAGAAAATTGTGCAGAACAAAATTATGATATCGCACTTCACGTTGACCGACTACGAATAGTCATTGGTCTATACAAACGGACGAGAGTTAAGAAGACGTAGCTGCAAGAACATCTTGCTACGCAAATCAAAGAAGTGATGGAGCACTAAGTCTACCGACTCTGTGTGAAGATAATGCAGTCTTGCCTCTGCATTGTCACTGGCATCTGATGTTAAGACTAATCATCTCAATAACAGAGGAACGACTCGTATGTTTGTGTTTGGACAGCTGTAACGTTTTGTAATCTTTCCAGCTCGTTTGCTTGTCGACAGGTATTGATATCGTAGTTAAGAGTATTGTTCTTGTATTACTACTTGCATTACTGACACTTTAATCAATATGTGTAACGCCGATATCTTTATCGTTGTATTAAAATAATAGAAGAGTAAAGAGGTAACCAAAGCATATTGTAGCTGGGTTACTTAGAAGGCTGCGTGAAGAACTAACTACATGTCTATCTCGTCCTCCTTATATAGTTCTTCCCGCTCAGCTATGAGTCACAGTTGTGACTCATACACATGCGTAACATCCTATGACTCAAATGAGTCATTATGCAATAACAATATAACTATGAGTCGCAACTACGACACATGTGAGAACATAACATCATATGACTCCAAATGAGTCATTCGCGCACTATAACCTATGACTCATAATCGTGAGTCATGTAAAACATCATGCGTACAAAATCAATAACATAAAACAATATAAAACCCATATAACAAAGAAAACCCAATTACTTGTCCATGAGTCGTAGTGCGAAATAGCTAAGTCAGTCTAGAATTGTGACAACAGCATATTTCAGACTAAGTTCATATGGCAAAGGCATCGTTAACATCCGACTGGCGGAGTCTTGCACAACCTCAGGAAAACGAAGTTATATTAGCTAAATGACCAAGAAGCGGGGAAGTATTCAGGGTCTACGAGTGTTTGCACTTCAATTGATAAAACGAAAGACAAGTTGTTGTTGTGGAGATACTTAGTTACTATAGGTATTAGATGTACTGGCCGCGGAAACTCACACGGGATATAAATATAAGAGTTCCTCCCTAGCTATTAGACAGACAGCAACGGGGAAGAGATCTTATTAATATAATAAGTTATTATCTACACTTCATACTCTTAGTAGTCTTAGCGAACCGAGTATTAGTGAACACAATTATGAAAGCCTTTCTGACATTACTCCGTTATCGACACCTTAACGCTTAACCACACTCTATCAAGCTCTGAGTTGGTTACCCGTAACAATGGGGTATTAGCAGATTTCTGACTACCTTAAAATCTGTTACGGGTAACCAACTCAGAGTTCAGTAGAGTATGGTTAAGCGTTAAGGTATTTGATAATGGAGTAATGTTAGGAAGGCTTCGTAATTGTAATCGTTAATACTCAGTTCGCTAAAACTACTAAGAGTATGAAGTGTAGATAATAACATATTATATTGATAAGATCTCTTCTCCGTTACTGCTTTTCTAATAGCTGGGGAGGAACTCTTATATTTATATCCCGCATGAGTTTCCATGGCCAGTACATCTAATACCTATACTAACTAAGTTTCTCCACAATAATTACTTCGAGTTTCGTCTTATCAATCTAAGTGCGAACGCTCGTAGACCCTGAATACTTTTCCTGCTTCTGGTCATTAGGCTATTATAACTTCGTCTTTCTGAGGATGTGCAAGACTCGGCCAGTCGAAAGCTATTGATGCCTTTGCCATATGAACTTAGTCTGAAATATGCTCCCCGAATACGAACATACTAGTCGTTCCTCTATTATTGAAATGATCAGTCTCAATATCAGACAGCGGTGACAACACCGAGGCATGACTGTATTATCTTCATGTAGAGTTGGTAGGCTTAGTGCTGCATCACTTCTTTGATTTGCCTAGCGAGATGTTCTTACAGCTACATCTCCTTAACTCTCGTCCGTTCTTGCAGACCTATGACTATTCGTAGTCGGTCAACGTGAAGCATAACTTATCTCCTATTTGTTCTGCAAATTTTTCTTTTCATCCAGGTACTTCATGTATAGTACACTGGATTCCAGTTGTATGGGCAGTACTCACTACCCCTCTCATATATCCTGCAAACAGCTTCCAGTCGGACTGACAGTGACAACGTATACGGTGTTACAGGGAGGCCGCCAATTTCGCGATTCTTGCTGGTAGCAAGGAACTACACATGGTACTGTGGGCAACTTCTGGGCCCTCTATCGGGGCCAGAGGGGGGTGTTGGAATTGCATATGCCTAACAAAATCCTTTTCACAACTGTTAAAGACATAATCTCAAAGAAAGACTTGGAGAGTAAGGAGAGGAAGGGTAGAGGAAGGCTTCCTAAGACTATCAAGTTACAGGACAATACTATGGTAGAGGAAGCTCTTGAAAACTATAATATATGTATTTTGAAATTGCTCAAAAAGTTGCTTTCATGTTTCTTCTATGAGGGTGAGGAGAAAATTTGTATAAAGATATCTTAAAAAGTAGAAAGTACAAGTGAGGGTTCATTTGGATGAGGATCTAGCTTAGAAGAGGTACAGATAGGTATTAGCATATAGGTACTGTCCAAGAGAGATGTGAAAGAGGAAGATAATATGGAGAAATAAGTTTGCTGTGCAGAGGGGAGGAGGGGGGTAAGAGGAGAAAATAGGTATTTAGGTATCTAAAAGAGAAGTAGAATAAGGATTGTGTTAAGTCCACTACTAGGGTAGGAGAGAGGAAGATTAGCTAGATGATAACTGGTTGTTTTTATGGTTAAACTCCTGGTCTCTTTTTACCTGTTTTTCTTGATTCTTCTTCTGTTATAGGTGGTGTAACTGGAAAGTTAATTATCAAAGTTTATGATTAATATGACTTTGTAGGGATATGGAAGGATATCAAGGAGCATGTTGAGGGGGGGGGGGGTCTTCTTTATCATTGAAAATGCTAAGACTCACTTGCCCTTCACAAGATGGCTAAGAGGACAGGGAGTTACTCTCGTGGAAATTCCTGCCTATTCATCAGATCTCAATCCAATTGAACATGTTTGGGCTCTGATAAAAGATAAGTTTCAGAAGCATTATCCTGACCTATATGTCATGAAGGGTTCTGATAGTGGGGTCAAAAATGCTATAGAGGAGGATATTACTTCTTGTTAGGAACTTCTTGACCCAAAGATTTTTGATTCTCTAGCCGGTTCAATGGTGGATAGGATTGAAGTAATTATTAAGGCAGAGGGATGGTACACTAGATATTGATTTCTATTATGTATTTACATTTTTTAATTTTTTTTTTGTTATTATGATGGGGTTGATGAGGGTTGTTGTTGTATGGTTGAACCTTTTTCTGTCTGTTGTAGTCGGTCAATTTTGTCAACAAACAATAATACTACACACTCACATCTACCCATTTTCGTTGTCTAATTCTTTAGCTGTTCTCAGCCCATTCAATAACTCAACGCCTGCGCCTTGTACAGTACTAGTTGGCACTTGTGTAGCCGATCAAGGGAATATAATATTAAAAGCACTCTACTACAATCCTTCAACCCAACGCGGGCGAATGGACGGATAATAGCAGGGGAAAAAAGAACAAAGATGGAAAGACTAAATGACATCAGAAAGGGAGGGAAGGGGGGAGGAAAGCGTCTATAATTTTCAAACTGCTAGAACTCAATGTTTATGCTTGAACTGCCCGTGATAGCAGTCCAACTTATCAGTCTCGAAACCAGCCTCTTTCAACTCGCTCAGTGGTCTTCCCATCCACTCATATTCAACCTTGTCCGGGCCAGCGGTATCCACTCGATTGACTCCCTTCTTCTTCAATTCCTTGGTGATGGCGTCCACATCCACCTGCAGGTAGTCTCTGAGGAATTCGCCTACTTCGGTGTTTTCATGGTTGCCGTTAAGTCTGGACGTTCCCGTTGATCCATAGATGTTCACGTCGACACCCGAGTGACCGTGAGTGGACCATCCAACCTGTGCTCTGCGAGAAATAACGTCTGCAAGGACCCAGGCGGAGGCTGGGTCGTCTTTGTGATCTTTGATGGCTTTGATTTCGTCGTCGGATGCGTCGTAGATGCCGAGACCTTTAATGAGGATAGTATCACGTATGTAGTCTTCCTCCTTCTGGTCGGCAGAGCCTTCATGGTGAGCGTAGTGAGCCGCGAGGTATTCCGAAGACGAAGAGGCGTTAGCGAGAACCTCTGGGTACCAGAGATATTCCGGGTAGTCTTCGTGAAGCTCTGTATTTCCATCAGCATATATGATTTACACCACTTTAAGAGGAGCTACTTACGCCTAGCAGCAGCCAATCCTCCAGTCTCGTGATCACTAGTGCTAACAACAACACCAGGATACCTTGAATCGGCGATCCAATCGGAAACTTTCTTGAAGGTTCGATCATAAGCCAAAACCTCGTGAACTTGAGCAGCAGGATCATTTCCATGACCGGCATGATCTATTCTGCTCCCCTCAACCATCAAAAAAAATCCCTTATCACTATTCTTTGTGGCAATTTCCAAAGCTTTCAATGCCACCTCAGCCATTTCCTCGAGACTCGGGTAATCTTCATCCTTACGGTCGATATCGTAAGGAATATCGGTGGGAGCAAAAAGACCCAAAAGTGGCAACTTGACAGCATCTCCCTTCTTCAACCCATCGAAGGACTTGCGGTCATCGACGTATGAGAACCCGAATCTCTTCTGGGCTTCAGAAATCAGGTCTCTGGAGTCATCTCTGCAGGAGCCGTCGGTAGTATTGGGTAAGAAGTGGCATCTTCCACCACCGAGCATGAGATCCACCATCCGACCGAGGGGGTAATCGCCAATCTGTTGCTCTGCTATTCTATCCTCCTCCCCGCGAAGGTTGACATGTGCTGAAAAACAAGCTGGCGTAGCACTGTAGAATCCGAATTAGCTACCTCTTTAAAAGGGGTAAAAAAATGCAGAAATCTTCGCCAACAACTAAACGTACTCGGTGATCCTGGTGGTGACGACTAAACCCGTCATGTATCCAGCTTTCTTCGCAGCCTCTAAAACTGTTCCGCAAGGCGACCCATCTGGCAACACAGAGATAGCTCCATTGTAGCTCTTCAAGCCACAAGAGAAGGCCGTAGCTCCGGCCGCAGAATCGGTCACGAGACTAGAGCTAGATCTAGTCCTGCTGGTTCCGATGAAGTGCTTATCGAGATTAAGAGTCTTGTCCCAAGGTAGACCATCATGGAATTGGCGATACGATCGCGTAAGTTCAAGAGACGTTGGACCCATTCCTACACATCGTGAACCTCGTTAGACCCCCCAACTCCCCTCGTGACTTTTTCCCTGTTCAAGATCCAGCCGCAAAAGAAAAGGTGTTGAACTCTACCATCGGAAACCATAAAAACAACATTCCTCTTGCCCTCTGGTGGGAACTTTGAGTTCCGCCCGTTTCCGCAATTCACCCAGAGCACAGCGATGACCACCATCCCTAGACACCACACACAGCAACGGTTAGCCTCCAAAAGTGAGAGAAAGCGAACTTCTCATCTCCCTATCTGTGCAGGTGATAGCGGTGAACCGACCAGCCGTAGCAGCCATCGCCCAAACTCCCAACCCAAGCTTGACCCACCCATCCCATTTTCCTCTCCCAGCCTGTTTGCTCGCCGGCCAACCACTCAACAGCGCTTCATCCTCCTCGGCGCTCCTCTCCGTGCTCGACCTTCTCGACATTGTGATTTTTTTAAGTTATAACGGTATCGTACCTCTCTGATGTTAGAGGTGGGAGAGGAGTGAAAGGGGGAAAGAGAGTGTGGATGTGCGGTCGGGGGGTTCGAGGGGTTGTGGATTCTATTAGGGAAGAGAGGAGGAATCAGAGATGGGGGGGGCTAAGTCGGTGTTCCGAGAGCTTGATTGGTTGCATCTCTCAGACCAAATCAAGCGGATTACGAAATCGGAATGATCTACCGGTACGGTGCAGAAAGGGGAGTGTAGGTCGTTACAAATGCGGTGTATTACAGACAGGTACTTACAGTACGGCACTGGTCTGGTATTGTACTCGCACAGTAGTCTACTACAGGTTCAGCCTGGATCTCGAGATCCCCGATACGAGTACGGGGAGAGAAAGTCATTGCGGCTAGTTAGCTGGACTGACACAAGTCAAATTGAGTTGGCGTGTTCGGTACTGTACAGTACAGTACATTACTGCAACCAGAGATACTATTCTAAAAAGTTCGCGGGCGATCCAAATCTAGGTAATGTGCCGGTATAATTGATCACCGTACAGTACACTCCGCCCTATGACTTAGCTGCTGTTAATGAAGTCTCAAGAAACTTTGGAAATGGATTTACAAGGTTCTTTTAGACCAGGTCTGAAGTTGAGTTTGTTGAAGATTGGCAGACTAGGACCCTGTTCTGAGTAATATATGGTTTCAGCTGTTATGGAATTTCCTTTCTTTATGCGTTTAACAAAACTACTTTTGCTTGCAAATAATTCTTGATTAACTACAATAGATATACCTTGGAGCGACTAGTGCACTGGCCCATCTCATCATAGGTAGCAAACTTGGTTTGAGAGGAAGGTGTAGCTTATTCTGAAAAGAAAGAAGTCATCTATTATATGTAGTTCAGCTCATGGTATAGGTAGGCAGTAGACTTGAGAAAATTGAATTATTAGGTTGAGGTTTTTTAGGTCATTAGAGTTTAAGGCTTATGTATTGGATGTGGTCATTTATAAAATGGTTTGGTTTAAAATAGTTTAGGGTAAATAGTTAATTTAGTTTCAAACCCTTAGAGGTTTATATAGGAAAAATATAAGTTCAAAAGGGGTTTTTAAAATTTTTTGAGTATGATACCATAGTTGAGGGAGTAAATAATCCTTTGTACAATGTGATGCTAGATTTACTAGTGCCCATGAATTCTGTTGACATGCATCGTCCATCTGATACAGTAAGGGAGTACTCTACTTAAAATGACTACAATGATCTTTTTCATCAAAATTGCAGAATTTGTTATAGTAGACCCAACTTTCTCTTTCTTGAGACAACCTTCACTCAAGTAGGAAAAAGTAGGATAATCCTAAAAACATAGAAGTTATTGCAAAATAGCAATCCTGAAACCCGATAGATCCAGTCCTTAAATATGATCTTTTACAGAAAGTTAGGAGCTGAATGTAGTGGCAACGGAGTTGCTCTGAATACTTTATGGATTGCTAATTGCCTAGCCTGATCCACGGAGCAAAGCAAAAATAAAAAAATAAAAAAATAAAAAAAATAAAAACTTTTGACTCCATTCCCATAAAAGGTAAAAATGTTTGAGTAAAAAAAAGCATGCAAGCCACCGCCAATTGCAATCGCTAAGCCGCAGGGCCTTTGAAAATAAAGAAATGTCCAGACCTAGGAATAATGGAAGGAGTTGGGCGGAAAAAAGAAAGAAAGAAGAAACAGGCATATGTGAGGTTCTGGTATGATGACGGGAAGATGAAAAAAGAGAAACAAATATCAAGCCCTTATAAACACCGGTTCCCAACACCCTTGAAAGAGCCTGGTCGCTCCCTAACCCGTGATGATAACCCTTGTGATATTGGCTTTGTAAGGAAGAACAAAAAGTTTCACTTGCAATGTTCCATGGCGAAGGAAGGGGGGTGTGAAAAAGGACGCACAAAAAGACGAGTGGAAATAAAAATGCTATCAAATACAGATCATCGACAAACGTGTTCCCCAAGTGAAGCCGACAGTGGTGTGACTAAAAGAAAGAAAAATGTCACTATAGCAGGGCCTTGGTCCTATTGAAGGATAAAAGAAATAGCAAAGAAAGATTGACATCGGGCGGAACTCATATTTCACTGACTACTAGCCAATGTACTCACTAACAGCCCTTATCCCCCAAAGCATTTCTCCCATAAACTGCGCTTGACACGCAAGTAATGAGAGCAAACACTTTTCTTCGCACCTCAACCCGCCAATTCCTTGACCAACCCCTGCCCAATCCGCTAGGCTGACCATGTCTGGCTGGGCGCATATCCTCTTAAGATACCTCCTGGCGCCTTTATCTAGCAGAACCTTAATCTCGCTATATCTAAAGTCATCCTTCTGGATACCCAACAACCTCAGACTATAAAACCAGGCCGCTTCCTTGAAAGACTGGGGTTCGAAGCCATATCTGGGCGGTGAAGAGGCAGACCGGCCCGATGAATTGAAGGATCTATCAACACGATCGTGGCGTTCAGACAAAGTGTGATCGTGATTAGAATCCAAATCGTAAAACTCGCCGTTACCAGGAGTTCTTGATCTATCGTCGCCTCTACCGGAGGGGGGCTCGTCATTCAGTCTCTTTCTCGGTGGTAATGTTTCCACAGCATTACTGAAAAGGGCATCCTCTTCCCCGTCTGCCTCCTGGGCTTCCTTGAAGTATCGATCCAACAGTTCAACCACGCCATCGAGATAATCTGAGATAATGCTGCTAGCGTTGCGTTCCCATTCAAACTCTTCCATGGGTAAAAATTCGTATTCGTACGAATTTGGATCGAAGTCTTTGTGCTCATGGTCCAAACTCTCCGGGTGTAGGAACCGAGTATAATCTTCCACGATGATGTTGGCGGGGACTTGGTCCCCGAGCAAACTAGTGTCGAAAAGAGAACTTGTGGAGCTGGAGGGAGAGAGGAGAAAATCCCTTGCCTGGGCCGGCACCGGTCTGCCATTGGAAAGACTAGAAAACGGGACATAACTGTTTGGAGCGGATAGAGAAAACCCACCGAGGCCTGTAGTTGGGGGTGGAGCATCATCACTCGCTGCGCATTCCTCGAATGATTTTCTGCGCTTCTGGCTCTTGGTGCGGCGGTGGTGTCTTTCCCTCTCCTTCACGGTTCCTAATGTTGTCTGTGCTTTCCTAAGCGAGGCAGTAGGCACATCCACAGGCTTTGATGAAGGGGGCGGTGGACTTGTCGGGCTGGTTGGATCTGATATAAATGGTACCCCTCCGTTGGGAGTCTTTCTCCACTTCTCAGGCAATTCCATGGGCTCTTGACCCTCCACCGCCTGCTGCTGCTGGCGCTTCCGACAAACCCCAAACTTACCAGACTCCTCATCTCGTTTTACAAATCCGGAATTCTCACTTGGCTCGGCGGATATGGAAGTGGTAGCTAAACTTCCGAAAGGGGCCACGGGTGTGCACTTTTCCATGGTTTTCACTGTTCCTCCCAATAAATCTGCCTCCGGTAGAATTGCCCAAGCTAGAGCCATTGCTGATTTGGAGTGATAGAAGCTCATAATACATATTGCCTGCACAACTTCCGCCATGGTCCACCTTTGCTCCGGGTCCATTTTGCCACCCTCCTCTCCCCGAACCAGTTCCTTGATATCATCTGGAGTGAGAGTCCAAGGTCTGTGTGCCAGTAGCATATTTAACTTGGAAATCCTCTGTAGTTTGGGAGGCGTGTGTTGAAGGCCCTTCAACCACTGTCTATCGCCTCGCACCGTGAGAAATTTCTCCGAAAGTAGCGAAAGGTAGTATTGGCACTTTTTTTCTGCCGACGAGATGATCCCGAGGTATATCCTCCACTTCTGTGGCAACGGGCCATTCCCGGAATCATCGGACAGGAACAGATCTGTAGTCTCTCTATTGATTTCGGCAAACCGGGGAAAGAAAAAGAGTATCTTGTTGAGGTTCCCGACCCGGCCGGTACGCATATACGCGTTAAATTGAAGAGCGCTAACTTCGTCACTAGGTGACTTGGGCTTAGGTAGGTATTTGGGCACCGGTCGACGCGCTTGGCGCCTTTTGACTTTGTGGGACGTACCGACACCATTTGGCGGGGACGGCGGAGTCTGGAAGAGCGAGGAGACCATCGAGACGTTAGTCCGACGATTACTTCTACCGAAAGAACCGATCGGAGTTCTACCACGTGATGTCGAACGGGGACGCTCTCCGTTTGCCGAGCCCCTATTTGGATCAGGAATCATTATTCCAGAAGCAGAGCTCATGTTTCCGTTGGATTCTCTAGGAGAGAATGATATGCAATCCTCTTCATCTTCGGACGGAATGTCAAAAGATGTTGGAGATTTGGGGTTTGGGGTTGCTGGGGTCCATGGACTAGGGTTAAGTCCAATGGTTTCATTCAATGGAATGAAGAAGGAGGGACCCCGGACGGGAACTTCTGGTAAGCGTGCACCAACTTTCTATTACAAAAAAAATATCAGCTCTAGAACGACCGTGGGTTAGGTTATTGGCGGGAAGGGGGGTAGCAGATAATGACCCGCAAGACGGAATGGTGAGAGCGTACCTCTGCTCTTTGTAGGATCGCCCTGCATTCTTTCCTGACATCCTTGAAGGGACAATCAATTGAGAACCTTAACAACCATGAATAAAAATTCTCCAGGTTTGTTTTCATCTCCTCAATACCCCATGTTTCCTCGGATACCTGATGTCCAGTCCACGCGAGGTCCCTATTACTATTAGTAAAATCAATCTCGGCCAGCCATTTGTTGCCAAATCTGATCGCCCCATCAGCAAAGCTTCCGGAGGCATCTGTCGGAGATACGGCGAAATCTCCAGATAAGGTTGTCCAGCCATCATCCCTCTCAGGTGTTAAAGGCAAGAACGAATTGTGTATCGAGTCTTTTCTCCCAAGGTGATCTAATGTCAATGAATCATCGCCGTCTACCCCAAATACGTCTTCAAAGTGCATTTTGAAACTGGAATCCCGTCTTAATAGATTCCTGGAAGAAGGGGGGGCTGGTGATGCTCCAGAGCCATTGCTTTGCTGTCTCACCAACGGCGGTCTTGTCAATCTCGGCGACATTGAGGAACCGGATGATGTCCTGAGATAATCTTGCCATGCTGAGGTCCAATGGTCTACTACCAAGGAGAGAATTCTTAGGGCATTGGTCCTTAGGGCAGGTTCATCGTCAAAGAAGCAATTGAAAAGCCCGTGGCGAAATAAATTGGCCATTTCTGGAGTCACATGTCAGCTCAGCTCTAAAGTCCCTCGTCAGTTCGTCAATGAGTGTTACCGAGTCTCGGGGTGTTCTCATCTCCCACCATCTCCAGCCACCCTTCCCCAGATCAACCTGGAATACAGCTTCACTTCGGCCGGTTTTCCGCCACCGTATGGTACAGCTCTGGGAAAGCAGGATATCGCTAGACTGGCTATTCTAGCAGAGACCGCCAAACAATGTATTTGGGAGAGGGAAAAAAAGCTCAAATCGTATCACCTCCGAGAAACTCCCATATACCGGAACAGGTAGCTAGGGGGGAAAAAGGATCAAGCCGAGATCCGGAGATATAGATGAAGCGAAAAGGTGAGGTGAAACGGCGTGACAGCTTTGCTATGTTTGAACAAGCAAGACAGGTTCGGGGGAATAAGGGAGCGAGGAATGAGAAGCAAAAGGCGGGTGTTGAGAGATAAGGTAGTTCAAACCTGAAGAGAGCGTGTTGAGGCAGTTTGCAATTTTAGTAGAGCACACTGATAGCTGGGGGGTGCACGATAGCTGACAGGTCAAGAGATGGACACCAAACCGGGAAATTTTGTCAGCGGAGTGTGTGGACCGAATAGGACTGGATAGTTTCCGGTAATAATTCCTAGGGGCTGACAAGGCAGCTGTGTAATGACGACAAAAGGGAACTGAGGGGAAAAAGAAAAGAAAAAAAGGATATAGGAAGCCGGGGCGGGGCAGGAAGAAAAAAAAAAAAAAAAAAAGGGCTAACACCAGTTTGCCTGATCGTGAATAAGAAGAGACTGGGGTTGTGTCGACAGGAGCTGGGTTCGAGACCAGACGGTGGTTGTCAGGGTTTCCAGATCGAACTGCCCCAGCTTGTTCAACCAAGATTTGTGCAAGCAAATACACTGAGGTAGCGGGAGCGGTAACGGGAACACAGATTTGTTTGGTTGGCGGAGAGGAAAAGGGAGAAAAAAAAAATCGGGTCGTCGATGATGAGAAGGTTATCCGGTTCGAGGTTTTCGGGGGGGGGAGTGAGATAATGGAGGAAGGAGAAAGGAAGGAAGGGGGGTTGACAGCCCACAGTCGGCGGGCAGGCGGGCAGGCCAGGCAATTGGGTGTGGATTATGGTAGCGGTTGTGATTGCTTGGAAGTTTAGAATGGCCAACTGCGAAATAAGGTCGAAACCGTATATACCATCAGGGTATTGCTATCACCAAATTTCCGGCAACAGACATGCAACCAGACAACTGGGCGACGAGTAAAGGGCGATGGTTGTTTTGTTTTGCTTTGGTCGTCGATCTAATAGGTGGGACGGGGCATATAATTTAGGTGAACAAATCCTATGATACGTTTCGTGCAGTGGAGGTAAAGCCTTCTTCAATGTGAGGCAAGCAGAAGAGCAAATCTGGCAACGCTAATTTATTAGAGATGGAGAAATAGGATGGCAGATGACTTTTCCTGGGGTAGCGGTGTCTGGGCGGCGGTTTCCGTCCCGTCTTTTGGAGAAATGGTACCGGTATTCGTCGTAGTCTACCTGCTACCCAGCAAAATGGCAGGGGAACGGCCAACTGAAACGCTAGGATCAGCAGAAGGAGGGAGGAGACAAGGGTGGAATAAAGCGTGAAATTCAGAGTCTGATATAAGAGCTTAACTTTTCTCTCTCGCTCTCACTCTCCCACTCGGTAATATCACAGCGTCCGATCAGTATTTTATTCTTATTGTCAGCCCCAACTCAGCATGTGCGATGGCGTGGGTGCGATCACGGGCAGTGAAAATAATAATAGGGTGTCGGTGGTGTATCGTATATATGATAGAAATGGGGTACGGTATGACATATGTACCCTCCTCGTGTATGCTGCGAGATGCGCTGGATGGATGGTGCTTGATCCTAGAAAAGCGGACGACGAACGCTACTTTGGATCCTCCTTTTGGTAGGCTATGGTATTAGGTAAAGGGACGGTAAAATATCACACGTGCAGAATAGGAGGCTGGTCGACGATAGTGATAGGGATGGGGGACAGAGTGGAAACATAGGAACAAACGGAAAAGGAGGGCGTGCAATTCGGTAAGGCAATTTGCAATAGGAGTGATGGGACGAAAGGGATTCGGCAGTCTCCCGGTCACCCAATCTCCTGTCGAAGCTATAAAGCCACCGAATCTGGTCATTCAGTCTTTTGTCGCTCTCTGCCTCCTCATAAGGACGCCACTAGGTCAGTCTGCTGCCGTACCATTTACCGGTATGATACTTGAAGCACGGGAAACAGCAAGGCGATGAGAAAAGAGGAGAACCATGAAAAAAAAAAAAAAAAGAAGAGTGCTGGGAGAGCAACCATTCGCTGCCGAGTGGATGAGGGCAGGCATTGAGTGGGAAGCATCTAAGCCCGTTATGGATCTTGGATCTTCCCCCATTCGATCGTTGATTGGCCCGCACAGATTTCCCTTCCCGTGATGCGTCTAGCTGCTTTGGGATAACTTAACTTTTCTTCGCCGAGTGAACACCCCACGCGCCCCACCCACGTTTTCACCTTCTTTCAGGCCCTTTGTCACAATCTGAGCCGGTACGAGTAGGTTAACTCTCAATGGAAGCACAGTACGGTACCGGTATCATACCGGTACCGTATTACTGTACATTAACAGTCACCTGACACTCATTAATTGTACTATTCACTCATCGTAAATCATCGCCGCTCTGGGAGATTGTAAGGAATCAACTTTTCTGCGTGCTAACTCGTGAATTAAACTCCCAGGGGCTGTCTTTCCCATCGGGGCATAGGAACGATTTCAGTACCGCAATGTAAAGCCGCCCACGAACAAAAAAAAATAAGCTCATTCTTCGAGCACCTTGGGGGAACGTCTTGTAAGAGTATCATAGGCTGAGGATGCCACGGCTGGCGATGGAAGCATGTAGGTTTCTGGGTAGGTCTCACCGGGACCGATTTCCGGGGGGGCGGGGATTATGTGAGTTGGCCGAATTGAATCTACCTGGATTTTGTAATAATTATCACAGGGGGAATATTTCTGGGCGTCTGGAAAACATAACTTACTCGTGGCTATGATGCGGTGGTGGCCAGTGATGGTGATGAGGTTGTCGTATAATACTATGAGATTGGATGGATTACCTGGAGACCGTGGCCCATTTTCTCCACTGATTGGCATTCATCTCCGAGGGACCCCCCTCAGACAGTGCCGGAGTATCCCTCCCCCTACAAACTCGCTTTCGTTGGTTGCGGCTCCTTTGCTGCACACCTGTGCCGAATGAGATTTTCTACCTTGGCAACCCAGCGTCACAATGCCATGATAGTCCAAGGTCAATAATAATATTGTCGACGCTAAGGTTGAAATATCCAAGTCTGGACAAATAAAATAACCTTACTATAATTCTCTGATAACAATAAGGATTTGGACACAAGGGACATAAACTTAGATACAAGTTGGCATTCTCATACCTTTATCAATGGTTATTAAATTCCTACCTCATGAAATATGGATTGCCAGGCTACTTTATGGCTATTGTTTTTCCTTTTTTTCACTATAACAATCTCTGTAGGCAATAAGTTCCACCTATGGTACCGTACAGTACACTTTTTCCTCATTTTTTTATGGCACCTCCGTTGACACAGAAATAAATATCACACGGGTGGTGCAAGCACAAGTGAGCATTCCTGTTGCTCTGCAGGGATACGGAAACTTTCCAGACACGAGCATATTGTGGTCTACGTGGCTTGCAAACGGATGCGGGCACAAATTTTCAGCTGTATACAGTATGATCAACAGCAATTGTTGGCAGTATCATAACTGATTCCTACAGGAACTCTGTTGGCTCAGCATTGCTTATCTGACGTGCTGGTTTGTTTGGAGGTACGGTAAACGGGGCCACGGTAGTTTTCGGGTATGGTACCGCATCAGCTTCTTCACCTTTGGCGACGAAAGCTGTGAAACCACATCCCATCGTACTGTGGGCCGCACCCCGACCAAACTCTTTCGAACTGTCTATGTTCTACTCGAGTGGGCACTCATACTGTGGGTCATTGACCCAATGACTATATTTTTTTACTGAGGTTAGCAGTTAGTGCATACCGGTACCGATCTTCGCGGACATGCTGGAAAATCTAGGGAATGTAACTTGAGGGTTGCAAGAAAAAGAAACCATGGGGAGCACAAGAGGAAGAAGCCCCGAAATGGAGGGGAATGGGTCCTCTTTCAGGGGAGGGGCATGTTTTCCCCGCATTTCGAACGATTCCCTGTCATGCAGACGCCCCTCCGCTTTTACACACACAACTTTTCAGAGAGGACATGTGTTCCTGGCTAGCTTCGTTCCATCCTGACTGTGAAGAGATTTCTCGACTTTTTCTTCCACCGGAAGACTAATCCTCCTCCACCAGCGTTTTAGGAGCATTATGTGTATGGTATGCTCATCGCCCAGCTCTGAAGGGTGGGTGGTCCATTGGAGGGAATGCATGACGGGAAAGAGGCTTTTATGATCTCCTATGATAGAATTTTTTTGTTCTCGCACACGTCCTAGAGATGAAATCCTCCGCTAGAAGCACAAATCTTTCTAGCCGAGATGGCCCGATATTGGATCTCTCAGAGTTTAGGAGATGGACATACAAACTACCTGGTTACACGTAAAACCATGTGTTCGAGCCGTCGATCTACCACTATCCATTTGCTTTTGGTAAGAGGAAAAAAAAAAAAAAATGCGAGAGAGTGAGAGAGATACGGTAGAATTGGGGCAAAAAATAGAGAGAGAAGGAATCCTCGGTTACTGATACTCCGATCCAAGCTCTCTTGGGAAGAGAATAAATAAAAGACCTCAAAGCCTCGAAAATTCAGGGAGCGGTCCGCCTTTCTCCTGAAGGGTTTATTTCTCCGGATCGTCTGCTTCTGATTGGTGACTGAGGAAAATGCTATCCTTGGTTTGTCAGAGCGCTCCAGTGATCGGTGGAATAGGTTTTAGCTTAAAATCAAGTATGATGGTCTACTTATCTTTCACTTCTTGTTAAGGAAGGATACTTTCCAGATCCCGTTATTTTCTCAACCGGGTCCAATGGGCGCAACACCAGACGGGCAATGGGACAGTACGAGCACTCGTGCAAAGCTGTTACCAATGGTAATGAACTGGAAAACTGTTGACCTTGATTACTAATTTAGTTCTCTAGCGTTTAATTTCATCATCGTCCTCCCACTCCATGCTCGAGTGGAGAAACGGTCCGGATACAAGCCTGGTGGGCGGCTTATCACGGTTTACATAACCACATCAGTTGTCATTATGAGGTCTTAAGGCCGGAATCCTCCAGAAACCTCGTTGCCCCCAAGCACATTCGGCCGGCCGAAGTCGTGATTATCCGTATGTTGAGGCCCCATATGTTTGGCTTGCGCAGTGATCTCATTCTAGTCTGTGCGTGTTTGGCTACGTAGGCCCAGCAACACAATAATTGCAACTTTCAAGGGTAGTCTACTCGTATCCTACTCGTATCACAAAATGTAATCGGCGCTTGGGATCATTGAAATCCAATCAACAGTTAGGGAGGGGGCACCTCAGCAGATATTAAGGCAGAAAAAGCATCCGAGTATATAAAACGTGACCAGAGTTACCCCGCCCTTGTGTCCCTCTTTGGTGGTGCTCGCTGTAATATTGTGGGAAAAAGAACCTGTGAGCACTTCTATATTCATGGGTGGTCACTCGAACTGTCACATTGTGCGCTATTCTACGGGCCACTGGCTGTGCGTGGAATATGGTTTGAGCCTAACTACATTGATTAAACCTGGGACCGCGAGTTTCTGGGAGGTCGTCACGGAAGGTTTGGCCCTGTTCCCTGTGAGATTTTGCTTACTTTTTCACAATGATTATCTCTGCTTTGTTAGACTGGCGGCTATCGCGCGAGGTGCCGCACAAGAAGCCCTGCCCCGCCTTGCTATCCTGGCCCTAATGTGGTATGATACTATACTTCAACATTTCGCCTCGCTCGGAACCTCTCTATATACGGATCTCCGCGACGCCCCTTTATCAAGACCTAATCCTCGCTAGAAAGGAAGGGCGTGACCCGTACCGTGGTGATGTTCAAGGGGCTACCAAGCATCGGAAGAATCTTGGCCCCAGCCAGGGCCCCGGGATTCCATTTGGTATCCGCTTGGGATACGTCGCGAGCTACGGGCCCAGTAATGGGGCGAATTAGGGAACAGCGATGGCACAGCGGGAATCGCCGCTACGCTGCTTCAGAGATGCGGGGATAGTGCGTCTCTTACAAGTAGTCCCACCAACCAAGCGTAGTCAGCCAGCCAGCCAGTCGCATTCCTAGGGTGGGCTATTCTGTGAGATCATATCATACCGTCGGCTTGGGACGGCGGGTGGAGATCGAAGGGATTTGGTAGGGTGGGGCCTGCGATTTGTTGTCCAACGTGATCCAGGCTGTGCCGCCCAATTGAGGCCTTACAAAGAAATTTATGGTACACGCCCTTGACCCACCTGTTCCCGCACCGCCCGCATCAAGCCTTTGCTTTAGGGTCGCTTTCGCGGCTTGGGTGAGAGCAGGAGTCGTGAGTGGGGTTACTTCCTGGGTAGAGGGAGAATAGATGCGGACGCGGCAGTGACCAGGTTCTGTTTCAGTGTATTTCTCGGTCCACTCATGTATCTGTCCCAGTTGGCCAATAACTAGTTCCGCAACTTGCTGGGATATGGCAAAGCCTTATCTACCTCAGCGGTTTCTCCGAGGATATCACTATCATACCCCCAAGGAAGCCGTTTAACGACCCGCACAAGATCTCGCTCTCCATTGTGGGGCTAATTGCTATTGCGTCGGCCCTAATCCCAAGAATAGAGCATTAGTTTTCTAGAGAGAGTGAAGGACTAGTGGCATAACTTCTATTTTTCTCAATCGGGAAATCGAATTAGAATTGTACCAACCCCCGCTAATCGTCGGGAGGCACTTTGCAGGAACGTTTTGTCTCTGGCGAGCCGGCAGCGCTCGAGAATATGCGTGTAAATCCATGCTGAACTAAGCCGTTAAACAGTATATGTAGTGCCGTTCTTAACTCGAGGAGCATCTCCTCAGAGATCAGTATTATGACGGCCAACCCAACCGCTGGTTATACATTCCCTGTTTCATTAAGCGACCCCTTGGACGAATGGCTTCTTTTGAGTCGAAAGGTGGCAGTGTTGTATTATATCTGCCCGATTGGTGATTTCTACAGACCGGGTAGTTCATCTCCAGATTAGTGGCGGGTATATCCCTTTTTTTTGATGCCCTGAAGATTGGCTGGAAGGGTGTTCTCACCGGAAGGGGCAGTAAATACGAGGAGTCCCGGTTGAAGGTACAAAGATCCAGGTACTGGGTCAGTACTATTGACCTTAAGTACTGCGAGACGTTTATCCGTCAACACGGCTCTAATTGAGGCAGCTGACTGACCAAAGTGGAGGCTGGCCCTGGTAAATAGGTTTCGGTAATCTGGGATTGGCTCTCGTGTGATATTGTCATAACTTTTGTGGGTGATATTGAATCGCTCTTCAACCTTCGCTACTGGGTTGATCGTAGCGGGTCTCGGCTGCAAAGCACAAGACTACTCGAGTACCGTACTTCACTTGCACCGCTAATACCGACGGCACCATTTTCAGCCCTAGCCGTGCCTGGATACCGATAACAGCTGTTAGCCGAGGAGTCACCCCATATCACTCATCCAATCAGGACTAACCTCCTGCAACCCGGAATCTTGCTGTCGAATTGAACAGGATTCAGTTAGAACCGCCAATCAATGCGCTTCATCTTTGATTCCCTGTGGCTGGTGCTTCTTTCAAGTGTCCTATTGGTGGGGCTTCTGTTTAGATTGGCCACGCTGGTGATCCGCCCAGCCGTGCCCACCCAAAAGTTGTACACCATAGCCTTTGCGGGGCAATATGCAACATCTTATCTTCTGAGGGTAATGCTTGCATAGAGATACAATTGTGCTCAAATCCTGAGGTTCCTTCTCCGGTGCCTAGAGGCCTGTCATGGTTAGTGGTGTTTCTGGAGTGACTGGAATCAAAGGCCGGGTGCCAGAGGGGTTGGCCTGCCCTGGGGGACGAGATAATTGCCATACCCTCGAGCAGGTGTTGGGCTCTTCGACAATCCAGCCCCTGCTCAGCAGGTCTCAGACGATCGGGGGAGTTGCGAGGGTGTTGATGTTCATGCGGCTCATTGGACCGCCACTCCGGGTGGGGTCCTCGTTTAAACTTAGCAAGTCAAGATTTGGACGGCCAAAGATCATGGCGCCTAGACAGGCATTTCCAATCGGCCCCGCAGTGTCAAACTGATATGATTAGATAGTGCTTCTCTCATATTGGAGGAAGGGAAGAGGGGAAATTTGCTTCCTTTGCAGCCGGAATGCCCCAAAGGTGCGGACGGTGCGAGGAATGGTAAACATTTTCACATTCTTTGCGAGGTGGTCCTTGAAGTCTCGGAATCTTTCCCGCAAATTAGGAATTTCTCCTATATTGAAGAACACCCTTAGATACTCCACCTCGCGTCGAAGACCAAGAGACAAGCCCGCAGACCACCACTCGGTGGTCGTCACGGCCACTCACTACTTCCTTGGCATGTTCTCGCCCCAAATTTCCACCGGAATCGTGTCTCGTGGGGGGATTTCTGGACAACAGCAGATTATCAATTTATTTGCCTAGATATGAGAGCGGAAGAGGGCGAGTTTGCTGCGGCACTATTTGAGATGGGAGAAGGCCGCTCCAGAGGAGTAATTGGGTGATTCGAGGGAATGTCTTTTAATCGAGATATACATTGATTCTGCGCTGGCCAGGGAGAACAGCGTAGGTATTTTGGGTTTTGCGAGTGATGGACTGTGATTTTCTTAAGATTGGGGAATGCGGTTCTGCGGGGAAGGTTCTGTGGGCATGATATATCCATGTCCTAGGGAATAAGCACTAGGGAGCAGGGGTCGTGAATTTGTATCGGGGTTCAGGTGCGTGCGGGTTTTTGCCGAATCGTACCGGGGTACGGAGGGCAGGGCACAGGATGACAAAGCTTCTTATTGTCGATTTCTGAAAAGTCATCCGTGGGTGCTTCATCGAAAAGTCTTTCTCACCCATATGCGAAGGGCAACGAGTGCCTTTCTAAAGATGAAATCTGGGCGTGTCTGGGTTGAATTTTCTTGTACAGAAATGATTCAAATCACCGGTATTCCTCACGTTGACTGACTAATAATTTTTGTGTTATGGCATAAGTTAACTGTTGGGCCCACATTCGGTAAATGTGTTTAGGCTTTCTGTCTATCATCTAAGCTCGCGTATGGGGTTTCAAGTTTCGGCCACCCTTAGTTTTCGGCCACCTCGGCACTACTGCTCAATATAAGAAAAATTTATAATTACAACTCTTATTGAAAAAATACATGCTTCCATTTGTGCCTTCTGCAGAGCTTTTGAGGTTCTTAATGCTTCCTCCTCAGCAGAGAGCTCTTTAGTCTTTGCTTGTGTTATTTTTTCTGTGATTATAGCCTTTTCTGCCTCCTCTTTGACCTGAGTCCTTTTGGCCTTCTCTAAGAATTTCGTTTTACTTTCTACATTTGCAGAGATGGTATTTCAGTCCAGGATAACCTTCTTCTTCATCTTATTTTCTAACTCCTCCACCCTAGATTTCCAGTTGTGGGTATCCAGTTGTTACATATGGTATAGCTTGATAAGTAGTAGCTTTACTAAGAGCTTTTTAGGCTTTATGAAGGGTAATTTACTGATCCTATAGTTAAAGGACCAAGGTGTTTGACAGATTGGCAAACATCAGGGGATGTTTTGACATTTTGAGAAGATCAGAATTGTTAATTGTTTTTTGATGTTTACTAGTAGGTGTAGAGGGAGTGGAGGGAGGAGTTGAATTGATGAGAGTCAGAGAGGTTGGCACTTTTTCAAACTTAGTAAACAAAATTTGATGAAACTGAGAAGAGTTAATAGATTCTAGGAAAATAGTTCAGCTGCCTATCAGCTGCTAGTTGCTTATAGGATCAAGGAGGTAAAGATATCTATTTATACTTTTTAATATTTTAGAACAAGTAACATTTTTTTTTTGATAGGAGCAGCATCAATAAGGTAGGTAAGGCTAGTGATTTTCATACAATAGTTTGATTTCAGTAGAGAAATGTGTTAAGATCTGGGGATTATAAGTTGGGAGATAATACCTGAGGAGTTTTTTGAGAAGTTGTAGAAATTAATGCTTGATAGAGTAGCTGCAGTTCAGGTAGCAAGGAGAGCTTATACAAAGTACTAGCTATTTTTATTCCTATTTCTATCATTTAATTAATTTATTATTATTGGAGTTGGGTTAATCCTTTGATCATTGATTCCCTCATTTGTTGGTTTACTTGTACACTTACCGGTTGGTAACCTTACTACTATCCTACCACATGGCAAGGGATAGTACAATCGCTAATTAAACATGTCTCGGATCATAAACACTTCTGATGACTGACTGTAAGTATATACTTAGACCTTGAAACATGTAAAAGTGATATTAGACATAGGAAGGTATACTAGTTAAGAAGGTGTAAATGATTCATAATGGTTACCTTGCAGGATAAGGCAACCTGGGGAGGTTACCCCACCATAGTGAGGTAGTTACCCTACCTTAAGGTGGAGGACTACCTACGTACTCGGGTGTGTTCATAAAAATTGGAAAGATCAATACCCCGGCTATGCAAGGTTAGCAAGCAGGTAACAATCAAATTTGGAAAACTTCAATAAGGGTCAGCAGCCAAAGAACCCGGGATAGGCCAAAAAAGTAAGGATGCTGCAGGGTAGATAGAACCTAGTGAAACTTATGATAGAATAAAAAGGAAATGGCTTACAACTAACTGATTATGGTGAAGATCTCATAACAAATGACATCAAATTATGTGAGAGTAATTGAAAACCTGATTTTCTCTTGTAGAGTGTTCGTATTCCAGCAGCATAAAGAGCACGGCAGGTACACAAAGTAACTTCAGAGAGTTCTTTATGTGTTTCCTGCTGCTGAGAATTATTCATACTACATTTTTTATATCTTATCCGTCAAATCAGTAACTGAACGGCTTCACAAGATATCTCTCACTATATTTTCCGGGGCGGCATAAATTGTTCAGAGAATGAAGAAGCAGAAAGAGATAACCTTGAGGAATTGTCACCTCCATCCGCCAGGCAATATCAGATTGTTGCCTGCCATATCCAAGAAACCATCTGTGCCCTTCGAGTCTTTGCTGGTTGGAGCTATGCACAACTCCAAGTTACTTTCAATATTTCTCTTAGTTCTCTTCACTGCATAACTCATCGGGCTATAATCCGCCAGCCAAACCCATATCCTACCAGAGGTCGCTGCCCAACCATAACCGAAGATATTCGGGCACGGCTGCTTGCTACAGCAACAGCCAGTGCAGTGAATTGCCGTCTTCCCTACTGCCGAGTTGCTGAGTTAGTAGGGATAAACCTTGGCCACAATGCCCTCCGCCAGGTCTTTGAAAGGGCTGGATACTACCGGAGAGTGGCTCGAGTAAAGTCATTTCTTACTACAACAGCATGTTCTCGACAATTTGCTTGGGCCCAGCAATTTCCGGATTGGAGGGTGGATGATTGGATGAATATAATCTGGAGCGATGAATGCGTTTTCTCAGTAGGGGAGGTTTGTGGGACAGTGTGGGTAACACGACGTCCTGGTGAAGAGTATTTGGAGGATTGTTTAGTTCCCCGCTTTGCTCATTGTTCTACAATTATGATATGGGGAGCAATTTACAGGAACCCAAAAGAACCACTAGTTGTCTGTACAATTACGGGCCAAACATATGTGGAGCGTATTGTTCGACCATATTTACACCCTTGGTGGCAGTTTTTACACCAAATTGGCACTACAAACTCCAGCTATATATACATTCAACAGGACAACGCCCCAGCACACCGTGCCTGCACTACTACTACCGTTATAGAAGAGCTTGGCTTAGCCAACTACCTCCTCCCTTGGCCCTCTACCTCACTGGATATGAACCCAATTGAGGGTATTTGGTGTCTACTCAAACGACGCATTATGCAACGCAATCCCCGTCCCACTACTGTGCCCACCCTCCTTACAGCGATTAATGAGGAGTGGACCGCTCTTTCGGCTTTGGAAATTGAACAGCTAACCTCCTCTGTGCCAACTCGCGTTACGGAGCTGCTTACTGTACAGGGTGGACATACTCAGTTCTAGTTTCTTTTGATTATTATCTTTTTTGATTATTTTTTATTTTTTATTTTTCTTTTCCACTTCCTCTATTGTTTATTTGTTTATTATTATTATTATTATTATTATTATTATTATTATTATTATTATTATTATTATTATTATTATTATTATTGTTTTAAGTATCACGATCAGTATTAGCATTATTATTATTATGGTTATCTTTCCTCTTATACTTTTTAAAACGGGTATTGGTTATTTTTGTTTTTTATCCACGATCTTACTATTAGGGATAGGAGGTTGGTATATGCGCAGATTGTAGCCATTAGGGATTATAGTTATAGCAGACTATGAACTATCAGAATGATTTTTTGACTGCTTACAATCTCTAGTTGTATTTGTAGAGTTCTTAAACCCTTCCTTATACCTTAAGAAATATGTGAATGTGACTTTAGCAGGTATTGCAGGTGAGTTAATCACACTCCGCCAGTTGGTTCAGTGGCCGCTTGAGCACTCAGAGAACAGAACCCTCTCTAGACATAAGGCAAGCGTTTGACACTTATCCGTACACTTTTCATATTTCTAATTTCTTTGAATCTTACTACTACGCTACCTGGTGTACTCTACATGGTTTATGATGTCTAGTTACATAATAAACTTTTTCCAAAAAACTTTATCTCCCGATCCCCCAAATCCCTGTTTTGCCACTCGTAGTTTCCGATTTTTACAGACACACCCGAGTACTCGTAGGACATGAGGTTGTCTTACCTTTAGGATTGAGTTATCTTGTCTTAAATAAATTGAGAAGGGCTGCGACTGATATTGCGCCTTAAGTGACGAATACGCTTGGCATTATTCACGTTAATTCGGCTACCTAGCACATGGTCTGTTTGTCCGTGTTTTTCCGCTAGTCTACGTCAATCCCAGTATCACTCTAGTCTATCCAAGTCTTGCATGGCTCCCACCATTTGAGCATTCCCTCCATCCACCTACCTGAACGTCACCAATCAACCAACGACAACCCAATCCTCCACGAACCACCCCCACGGCCCCTCGCCAAACTAATCCATAGGAATGCGGCCCTTCCTCGCCCTCCCGACCCCCCGCCTCCTCCGCACCCGCCCTCTCCTCCGACCGCCCATCACCCACCCCCCCACCGAATCCCAGCCCCTCCACACAGCCCCCACCAGACCCTCACAACCCGGCGCCTCCAACAAGCCGCTGAGAGGTCACAATCCCGACACCCCTTCCCCCGCGCCCTCCGGGCTTTCAGGCCTGGACATATACAGCGACCTGCCGAGTCCCGTGAACTCAGTGGAAGCGTTCTACGACACGCACTTCCTGCTGGCGAGTGGGATCCGGACCGCGCCCGGGAGCGGGGTTTTCTTGCTGAACGATTGCCTATTTACTTGGGTGCCGGATGTGGCTTGTGAAGGTGGGCGGGTAGGGTTTGGGGAAGGTGCGTGGGGTGTTTTGGAGGTTGTTTGGCCGAAGCCTGGTTGGGTTCCAGCTCCTATGATCCCTTTGTGTCATTAATTGGGGGGGTAGATGGCTGACTGAGGGCAGAGTTGTTGATTGTTGGAACGGGAAAGAGGACTTTGTTCCTGGCTTCCGAGGATAGGAAGAGGATCACGGAGTTGGGGGTTAGGGTTGATGTCATGGATACTGGGAGTGCCGTGGCACAATTTAATCTCCTGGCAACCGAGAGGGGGGGTGGGATCGCGGGGGCGTTGTTGGTTGGTGGGTTTAAAGGGTGACTTACTTGGGTGGGTTGTTGGGAGGGGTTGGCAAATTATGGGGTTGCCTTCATTATATGGTGCTCACAGCGTGGGTTTGGTGTTTCTATGTGAGTGATGATCAGCTGGTTGTGCGAATTTCATAGGTTGATGCAAGGGGAGAAAGTGGTGGTCTATGTGCAGTACTAGGGATGGGTGAGTGGCGGAGCATATTGCTACATGTCACTGATGGCTTAGTTTCAACTAGAAATCAGCATGCATTCACAGCGCACATCCCCAAACAACAAAGCCAGACATGACAACACTCCATCCCCCAATGAACCCATCCTCCACATCCACACGTGACCCCTACCTCATCCTAAACTCTAGGACACCCGCCGGGTCTGGCCTACACGAAACGCCAAAAACTAGGTTCTTCGGTCTCCCCTCCCCCTCCAGAAACCGAAACTCATACCGTTCGATCACATGACTCAACAAAATCTTCAACTGGTTCGTAGCAAAGAAGCGCCCGGGACATGCATGCTTCCCGTGTCCGAAGGCTAGCTGTTCGAATGATGTAGTGACCGCAGCGTGCTTGCCCGCTTTGCCGGAGGCCTGGTCTTCCAACTGCATGCGCTCCCAGCGGAAGCCGTCGAAGACGGTGGGGTTTGGAATGGAGGCTGAATAGTGGATTGCTGTTGCGGGCGCGGCCATCCAGGTCCCAACCGGGAGGTGGGTGCCATCGGAGAAGGTGAAGGGGACGAGGGCTTTGCGCATCATTGTTACTAGGAGGAGGAAGGGTTGTTAGCGAGTGATTGTTTGTGAGGGGGAGGGGGTGGAGAACTTGATGTGATGGTGTTTAATCGTTGACTTTCACGGATCACGCTGTCTAGTTTCCTCATTTTTGTGATTGATTGCTTTGACATACCGTCCTTACTTAGGATTTCGGCGATTTCGGCATGGAGGGGTTGTTGAAGCTCGGGGTTTGCGGCGATGTCGTAGAGCGCGTGGACTACGGTCTTTATTCTCCCCCACTCTCCATTAGTTTCTTCCTCCTATCATGCCATTTGCTCGAAGGGGATGAGGAATCATGCAGACGTACGAGAGTAGTAGTATGTATGGAAGCAAAGTTCATAAAAAGCAGTCTGGAAATCAATTCCTCATCTGAGCTGGCCTTTCCGTCCCCGGCGAACTCAAGAATCCACTGAATTAGGTCGTCCGGGCGATCTTTCCATTCCGCGCCCAGCTCTCGCATCTTCCTCTTGCGCTCGCGGAAGATGTGGCCCACATGTTTGCGCATTATGGCGTAGTGGTGGGATTTCTGCATTATCAGGTTTGTGAGGAGGCTGTAGGTATTAGTTAGCCCTCGAAGGAGAGGGGGGGTAGGTGGGGTAGGCACGGTCTGATTATTCTTGGAAGCATATCAAGTATTGCTCCTGCCTTGATGACCTTGATGGAATACTCGATGACATTATCGAGATATTCTTGATCCCGACACAATGGGACGCCGACTGCCATACAAGGCCGCCGACATAGATATTAGCCACATCCTCAAGATCTGCAGGACACAGGAGTATAGTTTAAGCTAGTACGAACCGAACATCCGATTTGTAGTCCTAGCCACAACCTGCAACATCACGTCCCATATCCGGACCTCCGTCCACTCTTTCCCAAGATTGGTGTTCTCCTCCCAGGCCAGTACTAACTCCTCCATAACTTCAGGTAATATGATGCCGAGGCGCTGGGTAAGTTTAGTCCGGATGAGGCCTAAGTGATAGGTGTCGTACTTGATGCTTGGGTGAAGCGTCCATTCTACCGCTACTTTCTATAATTTATCGTCATTACTACTCACGAAGGTTCAAGTAGCGGGGAGGGGGGAGATACTTCGGTCAGGGCTTCATCAAATGATAAGACGTTTTCCGGTTGAGCCATCATTTCCGCTAGAATCTTTGGTGAGGTTGGAAAGACGATATAGCGCGCTACAGTGGGAATTTTGAAAGATTTGCCGGTGGGGGAGTACTATATCATCATTAGAGGACCCAGTGACGATTGAGTTTGGGATACACGAAGGGGAAGCACTTTCTTAAAGCCCTCCATAATCCAGTCGCTCCCGTGATTAAAGTACTTGAACATTGCTCTCCAACCTCCAAACCAACCCGGAGAATCGCCCACGGCGTCAACATTCACCTGGGTGATGCAAGTCCGGCAAATGAACTCAGCTCAACCTCTCGAGAAGAAGGAGTCGCTGGAAAAAGGTGACATACTCACCCTCAAAGAATAGCTCTTCCAAACCATCCACCCAATAATCCAAAGCACCAAACACCCAATTAAAACCCCGCGATCAACTCCCACCTTCAGTAAAGCTTCAACAGTCGCCATGAACGAGCCGTATGGAAAAGCTGTATCGTTATTCATAATAGTATCCATCGATTTGTCCCAAACAACCACTCTTCCGGCAAGAGGGAGAAAAATGGAATTTCGAAAAACCTCCGTCCCGGTAGCAGTACCAAAACATATATATACCCGCAACCGCTATCAAGGGGGCTAGGTATCGAATAACGGCTCCTGCAGCGTGTGAAGGGAAGGGCTGCACCATAAATATGCACACCCAGCGGCAAATGGGATCTCGACACGAGCATGAGGCATGGCACCTTTTTCCCATAATAATAATATTATTGCCATCCAATGAATAACTCAGTATGGATAAACCTAGGTTCTGTCAGATATCAGCGGGGTAGAACCGTGTGAGCCCCCCAGCGATGTGTGGCATTTCTCGGCTAGCAAAAACCCCAGAGTAGGAAAAAAGGGGGATGCCGGATAGGTTTAGGTAGGATAAATATATGATATTAACCCAGAGCGGACCGGTTCTTGCTAGCCAAGACAGGCGATGCCTCGTCGAGGGCTCGGGCGATCTACTTGCACTTGGTCAAAAGGTGCATTTCACAACTCGGGAGGTTTCTTTCCTTTATTGAGGGTGGGAAGTCCTGGAGATTGGGAATGAGAGGATTGCTTACGGTGGCGCGGTAAGACTTAGCCCGTGCCAATCGTTGGGCGGCGGGTGGTGGTGGTTCAAGTACTGTACTCGAGTACAGTAGACTACGGTGCGGTACTTGAGCACCGGTAGAGGGTTGTGCTGGAGGATTGTGTCCGTCTGCGGTCGCATCTGAGGATCCCCCCGCCCAAGGAGGGCGGCACTGTCCGATATTTCCTCTCAAAGAACCCAAACCGCCAAGTTCTTACGATATTATTGAGCACGGTACAATGCTCCTAAGTGCAACCCCCAAGGTTGTCACGGTTTCGCTGGGTACTTGTATGAGTACTGTACTCGAGATAAGACCACTTAATCCTCCGAGAAAACTGTTTGACGATATGGAATCGGCTCAACAGTTTCCGGGTGATCCTACGTGATAACGTATAATTGCTCCCCCAAACAACACATCGCCAACATCCCCAACGGTATTATACCATGCCATGCCATACCGCGCGCCGCACCTACTCCACCACACCGGAGCACAATCACCGTACGGTACTCCACAGATTTTGTTTTCGCCGGGGCAACACTTGACCCTATGTACCTCAACCTAGGTATTTATGTGCCATTCCAGCTCCGCTCACCGCATAGAAGAGCGCATCTGACAACCCCATAGCAGCGCTAGCTACTCTAAAACGAGGTTTGTCCAAATCTGCTGATCGATTACTCCCGTAGCGGTAGTAATATCCGGGTGAGTAAGGGGGTGATTTGTGGATAAGAAGGGGAGTGGTGATTAATCATAATAATGTTATGCTACCGTATTGTGTCTATCGCCAGAGGGTAAGGTAGGTTTAACCGTGCCAAGTTTCCTGCCGACCATGGAACAGCGCGACATTCCAAATCTTTCAGCACGTCTGAAAGGGGCTCGAGGCTCAGCAGATGATTCGAGTGGCCCTCTACTCGAGTGCAGTATTCGTAAGTACACAAATTTCCACCCCAAGAAACTGTACTAGTACAGTACTCGAGTTCAAGTATCCATCCTCGGAAACTATACCGATGTTTTGGGGCTAAAATCGGAGATATGTGTCGGGACTCGGAAGGTATTCGAACCGATAAGCCAAATATCACTGCTAGGGCATAGGGGTTGCGGTACCGGAGAACCTCTTGAGAGAAAGATGGAACAGGTGATCGGGAGGGCGGAATGGGTTCAGCGACCATTAGGAGGATCGGAAAAAGGAGGCTCTTGGGGAGAGGAAAAAGCGGCGGAAACTACTCGCTGGTTCATTTGCTATGCGGACACAGCACAACCCTAACCCTGCATTTATACATCGAAAAACAACGCAACCTCTCAAATTTAGTCTTACCTCTCTGTTCATCTCCACATGTAATCTTACTTTTGTTACTAAATCTCTCTTGCTATCTTCACTGTCCTAAACTTCTTTTTCTTATTCAATATATGCCTAGAAATGCAACTAGAACAGAGGAGTAGTCCGGGTAAGAATTAAGCCCCAATATGGAAAAAATAAGTGACGGAGAAATCAAATAGGCAAAACAATTACTTTGACATGCCTAGCTTACAATTGGCTAAAGAACCATCTTTCCAACCTCCAGACTGTGTGCTTTTATAAGTGAATTTTTGGGAGGGTTAGGGTTATAGACTGTCCGCATAGCAAATGAACCAGCGAGTAGTTTATAAGATACACTCACACCCTGCTATGCCGGATGGCCAGATTTCAGGAATTTTATCCGGAACAATGGGGTGCCTGGAACAACAGTGAGAGAGAGAGAGTTGTCATGACTTGGAGATGACAAAGGTTATCTCAATTCAGAGAGGATCTTTATCTTAACTAATTTTCATATGCAGTATTAATACTTTTAGTTTTCCATCTTGTGGGTACACAAGTTGCATGGTCTTCATCCTCCATTTCTGAAGAAGTACCAGTAGCAAAATATCCCACCTCCGCATCCTAGTGTTACGGGTAACCAACTCAGAGCTCAGTAGAGTAAGGTTAAGCGTTTTAAGTGTTCGATAACGGAGTAGTGTCAGGAAGGAGTCGTAATTTTATCGCTAATACTCGTTTTCACTAAAACCACTAAGAGTATGAAGTTTAGACAATAACTTGTTATATTGATAAGATCTCTTCTCCGTTGCTGTCTGTCTAATGGCTGGGGAGGAACTCTTATATTTATATCCCGCGTGAGTTTCCGCAGCCGGTATATCTAATACCTATACTAACTAAGTACCTCCACAACAACTACTAGTCTTTTGTCTTATCAATCCTAAGTGCGAACACTTGTAGACCCTGAATAATTCCTCGCTTCTGGTCATGCGGCTTATTGTACTTCGTCTTCCTGAGGGTGTGCGAGACTCCGCCAGTCAGAAGTAAATGATGCCTTTGCCATATGAACTTAGTCTGAGTATGCCGCCCAATTTGCGAACATACCAGTTGTTCCTCTGTTACTAAGGTGATCAGTCTCAATATTAGACCATGGTGACAACACAGAGGCATGGCTGCATTATCATTACGTAGAGTTGGTAGACTTAGTGCTCTATCGCTTCTTTGATTTGCCTAGCGAGAATGGGCTTGCAGCTACGTCTCCTTAACTCCCATCCGTTCTTGCAGACATATGACTATTTGTAGTCGGTCGGCGTGAAGCATTATCGTTTTCTGATTTGGTAGGCTTTTCTGCTCACACAGATATCATTTGTATCAAATACTGGATTACAGCTGTATGAGCAGTGCATACTACCCCTCCCATATATCCTGCAAACATCTTCGGGTTGGACGGACCGCGACAACGTATACAGTGTTATCAGGAAGCTGCCCATTGCGCCAATTTTGCTGGTAACTAGCAACTTGACACCATACTGCAGGCAACGTCCGGGCCCTACATCGGGGCCAGAGGGCAATGTTGGAATTGTATATGCCTAACACCTAGTTCAATACTGGGTCTGCAAGACCTATTTTGTTCCTTGCATTTTCCTTTTCCTTTCTCTCACTCTTCATTAGCTTGGATCAGATAGCCAATCCATCAACCTCATAACCTTCATCATGGGTAGATAGTCGGATGTGGGGGTCTCCCCGGGTCCTGTGATCATCTGGGTTTTGAAAAACTGGGAAATAGTTATCCGTTAGTTTAGTGGGAATCACAATAGGTAGAAGAAGTTAGATTTATAAGAAATAGAGAATATTGGAGAGTAGAGCTAAGGGAGAAGAGGTATCAGAGAAGTGCAGAGTAAAGTTTATGAGAGAAACAAATCAGTTTCTCAACTGAGAGAGAAGAGTTTAAAGAGAGTGGTAGACTGTTCATTGGAAGAGCTTGAAAATAACGTCCGAGCTTATATGTAAAGTACACTGTAGTCGCTAGTCTAATTAATGGAAGTGTGGAAATGTCTTCCCCCTCTCACTCGGACTCGCCTCTATCAAGACCATCTTTAGAGGGAAGTAAAATACTAGCGTTAATCTCTTCCTGGATGATAGATATGGCAGCAGGAACGGCAAATTGTGCTGGAATAGCTTCTTCGTTAACGTCCTCATTCCCAGTTTTCTGGCCTGTAAAGTAAGAGTTGACCAACTTCTCAATATTTGAAAGGTCCTCCAAGTCAGTATCCCTTAAATCAGAGAAAGCTTGGCAGCATTCTTTCTTCACAAAGGATATAAATACTTTAACAGAGCTCCCAATTCCATCCTCTCCAATAGAATCAACTATCCTACGTGGATTGAAAGTACTAGTAGGATTTGCACTGTGTAACGGGGGCTCCCTATGGGAAGATGGATCCCGAGGATGCGGCAATACCGAAGCTTTCTTCTTACGTAAGTGAAGAACAAATATGTAAGAGAGAAAACTTTAACGGTGAAACTTAATATTGTTAAGCCGCAACTTTACTCAATAAGTTCTCGAGAGGATAGTTGATTGTCTTAAAAGAAGAGGTCTTGCATATACTTAAGTAGAATTATATTGCCAGCTTCTCTCCATCACTCCTAAGCTCACCACTATCGCGAGCACGTCCAGCTTCTCTGGGCCTTGGGCTAACACTCTACTGAATGTCTGCTGGCTCCTGCTAGTTCATTATCCGGCATGAAGTGTTCATGCAATATCCTGATACATGCATTCAGCTGTAGGAGAAAACTCTTCACATCGTGGTCCTTCTAGTAACGAGCTAACAGGTTACTGATAAGCTAGTCTAATAGTGAACTCACTGTCCTATACATATTCGTCTATGCAAGTCCTGTAGACTACCAGCTCCGTCTCCGTTACAACCACAGCGATTGAAAAAACCACACCAAGTTTTTCGCCAAGGCTTTCTCTCATTGGCTGAAAACCTTTTCTCACAGCTTCCCCGCTTACCCCTCACAGGGAAAACCTTTACTCTACATTTATGTCCTCTTCGCCCGGTCCCTCCCGCAAGGGAAAGGGAAAGGGCCAAAGGCGCAACCCAAATCCTCCCTCCTATGGGTCTAGATTCACGCCCCTTGGTGGCGCTGAAACTTCCCTCCCCCCCACCTTCCCATCGTTCCCTCCTGGTGAACCCCCCCCTCAAAAACAACTACGCAGCAACACCCAGCCCCATCTCCCTGTCCTCACAAGGGATGGTGAGGAGATCGATCACATGGATCTCACCTACTTCCAAAGTCTCTTTGTGAAGTGTGCCATGGAACTACAGATACCAGAATTCGAGACCCCACCTGAGGTAACCATCCGTCTTCAAGTGTTTCGTCAAACCAATACTGCATACAGGAGGGCCCTGGACTCTGTCACTCAGGAGCTCATGTCCCTTCGCGAGGAAATCGAGGTCCTCCACATTACGGACCCCAATTGCCCTGTTGCCCCCACCTCGGCTCTCTTGCCACCCCAACCCGCCCAGGCCTCAGGGGCTCCCCCTGAGCCACCCGCCACCCTTGCTCCTCCCGCACCACCTGCACACAT
>QLOI01002088.1:2983-26517 GCA_003313605.1 Tuber umbilicatum | reverse complement strand
TTGCACCTCCTCTTCCTCTGCCCCTACGTCTATGAGACATCAGAGGGTTGGGAAAGGCAACTTAGTTGATAAAGGTGATGAACAACAAATAATAGGGGATGATTTGTTGATGAAAGGTCTTTAAAATGGGGGGGTGAAGCGGTGAGATTTGGTTGTTGACCAATGAGGTGGGGGCTCGGCAGAAAATTTGGTGTGGTTTTTTCTTTCGCTGTGGTTGTAACGGCAACGGAGTCTCCTCCTGGCATTGGTTGTATTAACCTATGTATGTTCAAAAGTGATCGCCCTTTATCAACCCTTGAAGAAGGCCGTACCACTGGTGTTCCACTTCGACTAGGGACATAACTTTCAGGAAAGATGTTTTGTTTTGCAGTAGTGGTTGAGACTTGGTCCACTCCTTTATTATCTAAGCCTTCATCCATACTATAGTCTTCCCCTTTCAACCTTAATTCCAAATCGGTATAGGTTTCGGAGCTAGCTTGTGAAGCGTCGACCTCGCAGTAAATTAGTATTCGTTGATTAGTCCAGACGTTTATAACAATTTTATCGCGGAAAACTTTAACTGTCGAAGGGCAGATTCCTCGGTCCTTTCTATTTTGTCTTATCCATTGTAAGTGAAACCGTAATATTTCCAAGATGTCTTCCTTACCAACCCGGAGGGCCTCATTTTTCCAGTCAAGCAGGGGTATTTTGGACGTTTAGAATGAATTATCCTTAGGGAGGTTCCCAGACATGTTTTTCGCCATTACATAGTTTTGAAGTTCTTTTCAGAGTTGGGTCACTACAGGTTCACTGGCGCAAGCTAGTGTAATAATACCCTCCGTATCAGGTTTGGAATCATTGTATTCGTCATCGTTCTCAGGAGTGGTCAATTACACCGGAAGTGGAGCAGACGGTTCTTGTGTAGCCGGCGTGTTTTCCGAGATAAAGAACAAATAGTAACTAAGGATAATAGCAATTATAGTTGATTCATTTGACAAGGTTTTTGTCGATCGTGCCTAAGTGGCAGAGAGAGTATCGATATAGTGTTACGGGTAACCAACTCAGAGCTCAGTAGAGAATTGTTAAACGTTAAGGTATTCGATAACGGAGCAATGTCAGGAAGCCTTCGTAATAATATTTGCTAAGACTCAGCTTGCTAAAACTACTAAGACTATGAAGTATAGATAATAACATGTTATATTGATAAGATCTCTTCTGCGTTGCTACTCGTCTTATAGCTAGGGAGGAACTCTTATATTGATATCCCGCATGAGTTTCCTCGGCCAATACATCTAACACCAATACTAACCAAGTGCTTCCCCAACAAGTACGAGTCTTTGCTCTTATCAATCCTGAGTGCGCACACTCCTATACCCCGAGCACTTGCCCCCTTCTTGTCATTCATCTTATTTTAACATTGTCCGCCTGATCGTGTGGGAGACTCCGCCAGTTGTAAGTTAACGATGCCTTTGCCATATGAACTTAGTCTCAGTATACCGCCCAATTGCGAACATACCGGGTGTTCATCTTCTACCATGGTGATTAATCTCAATATCAGATGACAATGATAACGCAGAGGTGTGACTGCATTATCTTCACCTAGAGTTGGTAGGCTTAGTACTCCATCGCTTCTTTGAATTGCCTAGCGAGATGATCCAGCAGATAGATCTCCCTTACTCTCATCCGTTTCTTGCAGACCTATGACTCTTCGTAATCGGCCAACAAGCAGCATTTCTCTTTCTGTTTCCGTAGGCTTTGCCACTCACACACACATCTTTCGTATCATACACTGGATTCCAGCTGTATGAGTAGTGGACACTACCCCTCTCATATATCCCGCGAACAGCTTCCGGTTTGACTGCCAGCAACACTGTAATCAGTGTTTCAGCGAATCAGCCAATTTCGCGATTTTCGGTGGTAATTAGCAAGTTCATACAGTGCTACAGAAGCCGTCCGGGCCCTACATCGTGGCCAGAGGGGGGTATTAGAACTGCATATTCCTTGTGTATGAGATTATTTCACTCTTCACTATTTCTTCAACCCCCTATTCCAATTGTCCCTTGTTTTCCTAAGGGGCTCGCGGGTGTTGCTCTTGTCCTGCACGAATTGAAGCTCGGTAAGATTCCACTCATGATACATGAAATGCCAGATTAATATGCCATCGGTCGGAAATATTTAGTTGGTGGAAGGAACTCCCTCGTTTCTCCAGGATTTCGAACAGCCCATAAAGATTAAGACTTAACTTTTTAGATGGTCGTTTCGAGTGGATGTTTTTTTCATTAAACATCACCTTATCACCAATTTTGATATCTGCTTGTTCCATAGCCTTTTTATCATAATATTTCCTTATGGCTTCCCTGGTACATTCCCAGGTTTTGGTTGCTTTTTATGGAATCGTTTTCATCCAATGTGTGTATATCGTGGCCCCTGGATTTTGAGCATCTCTTTCCTTCATCCATTCCGTCTGTGGGTGGAAACCATAGTTTGCGAAGGATGTGGACTTTTTATGTGCATTTGTAGCTGAGTTCTTGTTTGCATGTTCTGCTAATGGAAGCAGTTAGTACCAACCATCCTGATCATTGTTGATAAAATTTCCTAGGTATCCTCCAGTACTTCGTTGTTCCTCTCGGTTTGTCCATCAGTTTGTGGGTGGTACACAGCTGGCAATTTTCACTTTAGTCCCCACTGCTCACACAGTGGTTCCCTGAACTATCGAGAAAACATTGCATCCATGTCCGATATTATCTCAGTTGGCGACCCATGTTATTTCCATACTTCTTGTAGGAAGGATTTGGCTACATCCTTGGCCATCGCACTTTTGTGTAGTGCTCTGAAATGGGCCATTGTGCTGAATTGGTCCACTACGACCATAATTTATGTATGTTCTTGTGGCTATGGTAGATGTGTCATACAAGCGCTAGATATGACGCCCCAGCTGCGTAAGGAACTTGTAGAGGGTGTAATAACCTGTACCTGGCGTGTCTTGGAGATTTATTGTGTTTGCATTCGTCACGAGATCGTACGCAGTCATTTATCCTGTTTGCCAAACTTTTTCTGTTAAAATCTCCTGTGATTATTTCGAAGGTTTTTTCTTGTTCAAAATGTCCTGCCACCTTAGAATCATTGTATCCTTACGCGACTACGGTTCGCAGCTCTTCGTTGTCAGGTAAGTAGAGCCGGTCTTTGTAGTATTGAAACCCTTGGACTGTTTTCCCTTGTTTCGGTAACGTTCCCGTGTCTTATTCCAAAACTTCCAACTGCCTTTCTGGTTCTTTCAACTCTTCGCCTCCTCTGCACCAACTAGGACCTGGTCAAGAAATTGGGTAGCAAACATCTTCATTTCTTTCTGTTCTAGAGTTGAGTTTGACATCAACACTAGTTCCTGTCTTGACTGGGGGTTGTGTAGATCGACTGATTTGTCGCAATAATTATTAGTTTCTGCATCCACATGAAGTATACTTTTGTAGTCTTAGCCGTTTCTGTTGCTAACATTCGTGTTGGAATGAAATCAGTGCTTCAGAACCCTCGGCTTGCGCGCTCTGTTCAATCTAACTCCTTGACCTCCATTATTTCGGAGTTGTCGATTTGAGTTAGTACCAGCTGCTGTATGCTGTCTCCTTTACGTTTTTGACAGTCCTTGAAGCTATGGTTTTGCAATCGTAGCTTGAGTACGCCTGTATGATCCGCATCAATGACTCGGGCTCCAACCTCCACTCTGTTCTTGCTCTTTAGTCCACTGCCCAACCGAATTATTCTCCATGTCCCTTGTGGTAAACTGACAGCTATGGCTGTATCGATCAGCCGCTGTCCCTTTGCTGGATGGGGGGCATTGTTTAATGAATAGAGGTCATGACCAGCTACTATTCGTGATCCCTTAGTTGGTAATACGACTTCTTTGCTCAATTTCTTACTACATATATTATGAACCTGCGGCCATTCTTCTTCCACCTCTATCCCTTCATCTTCGTCGCTCCAAGTTGGTGTCAACAGGTTTTGATAATGTTCCGGCTTTAAAATAGACTATGCACTATGCGCAGCTCCCCCCTCCAGACAGTACTCCGGCCGTCTACTTAACGTGTCAGGTTTTCGTTCTTTTAAGCCTGGTCCGTATAAGATGTTTGAATTATATTCTGCCCCCACTTGTGCCCAACGGATTCGTCTTCCATTCCATTTCTTCGTAGTGAGAAAATGTTACAGATTTTGGTGGTCTGTATAAACTGTAACGGGTTTTTCAGTGCCTATAAGGCAATGTCTCCTTTCCTAGAAAGCTTCCATTATCGCCAGGAATTTCTTATCATGACTTTCGTAGTTTGGTTCGGCGCAGTTTAATTTTCACGAATGGAACTCCACCGGATGAAGTTTCTTGTCTTTAAATTGTGATAGAAAGCAACCAAGGGCGAAATCGCTTGTATCTGTTTCCACTACTGTGTCTTGCCCAGGATAGAAATGACAAGGTATGGGTATGGTAACGAATTTTTCCTTCAAAATTTGGAAGGCCAGGTTCTGTTCATAGGTCCAATGAAGCTTTTCTGGGTCATTTAAGGTTTCCGTCATTGACTTGCCAATGGCGGAGAGGTTTTGAGTGAAACATTCGTAAATATTTGTAAATCCGATGATGACTCAGACTTCTTTAACTGAAGTAGGCGCTTTCCATTCTCCTATGGACTTAACCTTTCTTTCACTCATTTCCACTCCTTCGGTATTGACGATGTAACTGTGACATTTACCTTTTTTGACATGAAATATGGATTTTTCTAGCTTCACTGCTTGCTGGTTCTGTTTTGGTTTCTGCAGAACCTTTTTAACCAGTCGAATATGGTCCTTCTTGTTTTCCTAGTATATCAGGATGTTGCCTAAGTAGACAACAACTCCTTGGTCTTGAAATTCATGCAGTATTTCGGGCATCATTGATTAGCGAGTCAGCGGTACGTTAAGTAATCCGAACTGCAATACCTTGTACTCGTAATGGCCGTAACAGCATCGGAACCCTGTTTTCCATTCCTCTCCAGTGGCTATTCACACTAAATAGTAACCCTTTTTAAGCTCTATCTTAGAGAAAATCTGGGATCTTTCCACTCGGTCTCGGAGTTCCCTCATGATAGGTATTGGGGATCTGTCTGCGCGGGTAACTGAATCCAACCGTCGGTAATCAACCCCTGGTCGTAGTTTGCCATCTACTTTCGGGACAAAATGAATTGGAGCGCCGGCAGGTGATTGACGTTGTCTGATTTTCCCTTGTTGTAGCATTTCAGCCAAGTACTTTCTATGTTTCTTTAGTTCCATTGCCAATGCAAGGTAAATTGGGCCCAAAGGCGGTTCTTCTCCATCCTTAATTCTGATGGTATGGTTTCATTTTCTCCTAGTGGGTATTTGCCTGGTAACTTCCTGCACGAATAGTTCAACATACTCGCGGTCTTGTTACGGGATTTTATGTATGATGTGAGCGACTTGTTCGTCCTTACACTGTATTCGTCCAATGACTTACGCGTTTTGGTCGAAAACTACCATCTCATCGTACTACCACATATCCCCCAATAGTTCCCAGATTTTATGGACCAAACCTGATTTTCCAGAATAATACCAATTCGCCTGGTGTTCAATATTTGTCATGTAGCGTTCCATACACCACCTGAAAGGAATAATAACATTGTTATTTCCTGCATGTGCAATTGTGAAGGAGGTTTCTGATCCCCAGGAGTTTGTCCCGATTTCTAACAAAATTGGGCACGTAAAACGTTTTCCGCTGCTTTCAGTGGCCCAGCTATCGATACCTATGATTTCAGTAGCATTTTGTCTCATTTTATAGGGAATATCATATTCTCGTACAAGGCGAGCGGTGATTATGAAGATATTAGAACCAGAAGCAAATAACGGGCGAAGCTGGATTCTTTTTCCTTCTGTCTCGATGTGTGCGATACCTGCTAGGCAATTGTATCGTCTAGGTAGATGTAGTTTTGCCCTCACCCGGACCTTGACGATCATGTCCGCGTTTCGTTTGTGAGACATTTTTTGGATGTTTAAGATTCTGCCCGGATAGTTTCGGTCAATTAGACCTCTACTGCCGAACTAGTTCCTGTTAGCTTTTTCCTCAAAAAGATTCTTATCTTGGTCTTTTGGCGTTTCACCAAGACTCGAGGAGAGAGCCGGTAGTGATAGGGTTACGTGCCTCCTTTCCATCCACGATTCTTTGGTCAACAGGCAGCCCACTACTAGCGGTCTTTACCCCTTACTGAAGGGTTCCCTCTCATCCTGCTTTTACAACCTGCAGTGCCTGTGTGAGGGGTATCCACTATCGTCCATATAGGTACATAGTAATACCATCGGCTTCATTGGGCTGGCCTATTGCCATGTTCTATCCACCTGCGCTTGTTCTCCACCCTCATTTTATGAGATCAAATCCGGGACAGAATTCATGCGCTGTTACCAATGAAGCTTTTCAAGGGAATCTGTGTCCGTGAGGTGCAAGTCTAGAGCCCAGTCCAGAGTGCATCCGATAATAACTCTTGAGACAAGTATGCCTCGTTACTCCCTAGGGTCAATTCCCTCGCCCCAACTGACTGTACCTAGTATGATTTCTCCTGACTTCGTTATAATCCCATGTTGGTCCGTATCAGAGACCTGTGAGTTTCCCGAACACATCTCTGACTAGCAGCATTTATTTTCCTCTGTTGATGTGTCCGTGGTCCTTTCCACCAGTGGCTGGGAGAGGTGTTCCTCGCATCATTTCTTGGATTCCTATAGACCAGTGTGCCTGTTGGAGCAGCAGTCATATAGATTACCCCAGCGTTGTCGCTGTTGGTGCCGAATTTCCTTAGTCCTCCATTTCCTGATCTGAAAGGGTTTCCCAAACATGTGGGGGCCTTTCGATCTAGGCGACTTGTGCCATCTCTGGGGGAGGTTGGTTTCCTTTACCAAATTCACTCGTTAACACGCCTTATTGCGGTGGTGATCATTCCGATCCTCCTTGCGGGTACCTTTCAAAGGAGCCTGTTGGACAGCCGTTACTTGCCCATCCTAGCTGCAACATTTCCATTAATGGTACGTCAAATCAGATCGCGTGCATCCCATATTTTTCTTTCTTTTGTTGATAAGATGTTGCAGAATGCGCTTGTGCATGTTTTCCCATTCCGTGGGCTTTTCAAATTTTTCGTGCTTATTCAAGGTTGAGGTCCTCCCTTTTGTTTGGTCTCCTTATATGCTGCGCGTTCTGCTTTGGTGTACTGTTTACACTTCTTGATGGTTTTGGTTCGACCCCTTTCCTCCTGGCGGTCCTTTCTTTTTATCGTCATGACCTGACATTCTCATACAGAGACTCGTTGATCCAGTTCCCATTTTTCATAACGTTTACCACATTGCCTGCGTGCACCTAACAGTTCTTCATTGAGATCGTATTTTTTTCAATGACAGTAGTTACAGTATTTGTAGTGGTACATTTTCTTGCAACTTTCTTCGTGACAAGATACTGGTTAATTGTACTTTGATATTATGGTTCTCCATTATTAATAAGAGGGTGGAAATCTTTCCCTCGTATTTAACCTTATCCATATCACGTAGTGCCTCTCGGTCTTTGGCAGTGCTGGCATATTGATTGGCAATTTCCTGACAGAAACGTTGTCAATGAATAGGCCCTTCCATCCTTCGATGGCCTAACTTGCCCTTCCCAACACATCGATACCAATTAGTAACACGAGCAAGATTTTCCCCCTTAGTCCACCTAATTGAGTACTGTATCCTATGTATCTGTTTTTCCCAATGGTAGGGGTTTCGTTGAAAATAGTGTTCGCACTGAAGTAACAAAGTCTTCACATTTTGGTAGTCCTTTGCCTTGTGCAATTGTGGTGGCGTAGCATCTTTTCTCTTAGCACCGGCCAGTCCTTTGCTTACTGCTTTTTTGAGCAGTTGCATTCGTTTGTAGTCCAGGTCTTCATTTGGCATCATTCCACGACTAAAGGCATTCCGTTTTCATTTCCACCTATGTTGGTCTTCGTCAGGGTTCCCGCAGCTTTCACTGTCTGAAGAACTACTTAATGAGCTATCGTCATCGTCATCATCTGCATCATCGCGCGGATGCCCTGGGTTATCTCTTGAACCTTGCGGCTTTCCTTTTCCCCCACTACTAGGCCCTGCTCCTGCCTCTTGTTGGTCACGGGAATTCCTCTCTCCTTTTCGATTTTCTTGTACGTTTTGGCTATCCTTAAGTGCCGGGCTGTGAGGTGAGTTTCTTTCTCCTCCGTCAACATCTGATGGTAGTTGGTTAACTTGCGCCAACACCTTGTCCAACGGTCATTACAATTTAAAGATTCCTGCATCCTTCCTCTCTTCGCATTCCTTATTGACACATGGGTTTCTTTCTCTTCGTGCTCCTTGGCCCTTGTTTCCCTCTTTTTGTATTGCTAATTCCCTTATTAATTCATCATGTTGTGATTGTAAGGTATTAACTGCCTTTTCCAATAACAGATCTCCATTGATGAATTGTGCATCAGTTGGTACTTTGTTGCTATGCAATTGCTGACTCACTTCTTGCTGTCGCTCCTGTTGTTGACACATCCTGTTGTCTTCGGCCATTCGTCCTAACTTGGACAGGTCCCATGCTTTACCAAGTGCTGAGGTAACCATTTCTAGATTTTTCCGGAGATTTTCTAATACTTCATCAACTAGTGCCTCTCCTTCTTCAACTCTTGTCCTAACATCTTCCTAGTCTCCCACCAGGCGCTGTTGAGAGTTTGACACAATATTAAAAGCAATGTGTTGAAGATCTTGGGTTTCCCGTGACGTCCGCTCAATACGTCCTGTTTGCGAGTCAAGCTCAGTTAAGAAGACTCGCGCAATTCGTTAGGCCTTTGTTTTAGGTTTTTAGCGTGCGGTGCAATATTTTTCCAAGAAACTGAGCGCTGGTTTCATTAGTCCCCCAGTGGTTGGTTGTAGCAATCCACTCATCTTAGACTGAGATCGCCTTTTGTCAACCATTGAAGGAGGCCGTACCATGGCGATTCCGCTTCAGCTTGAAACATAACTTCAGGAACCGGTGATGGTTCCGACGTTGTAGTTGAAACTTGGTCATCTCCATCATCGTCTATGCTTTCTACCATAATTTTGTCTTCTCCCTCAATTCTTAGTACCTTATCTGAGTAAGTTTCTGGGCTTGGTCTTGATTTGACAACTTCGTGGTAGAAAAGACATTGTTCAGTGGTCCAACCGTCCTTGACAATTGTATCGAGTAGGATTTTGACAACAGCAGGATCTATCCCACTATTCTTAATTTGCTGGCGTATTGTGCGTAAGTGATATCATATTGTCTCGACGGCATGCAGTTACCATCCACGAGTGGCTCTTTTAGCCAGTGGTGTAGAATTTACTTTTTCGTCCAAGCTAAGAACAAGTTCACTGAATGGAGATTTCCTGATAATTACTTTCAGTGACTGCACAGCCTAATTTGTCGTTCACTGCTCCACGGTTATGGGATTTTTGACCTTGTGTCTGGCTAAAGGAGGTTTAATAGAAAAAGCTAGTCTAAGGCTACCCTGCTTGTCTGGCTAGTAGTCGTCGTAATCGGCTTAGTCCTCAGAGGTCGTTAAATACGCAGAAAGGTGTTCAGAAACGTCTTCAGTAGCCGTTGTGTTCCCTAAAATGAAGAACAAATAGTAACAAAGAATAATATAGCAAGTATAGTAAAGATCATTTGATAACGTTTGTGTCGATCGTGTCTCATTGACGGAGAGACTATTAATATAGTGTTACGGGTAACCAACTCAGAGCTTAGTAGAGTAAGGTTAAGCATTTAAGTGTTCGATAACGGAGTGATGTCAGGCAGGGGTCGAAATCTAATCGCTAATACTCGTTTTAGCTAAAACTACGAAGAGTATGCAGTGTAGACAATAACTTGTTATATTGATAGGATCTGTTCTCTGTTCCTGTCTGTCTAATAGCTGGGGAGGAACTCTGATATTTATATCCCGCATCAGTTTCCCCGGCTGGTACATCTAATACCTACGCTAACTAAGTACATTCACAGCAACTACTAGTCCTTCGTCTTATCAATCCTGAGTGCGAACACTCGTAGACCCTGAATACTTCCCCGCTTCTGGTCATTCAGCTATTATATATCTGTCGTCCCGAGGGTGTGCGAGTCTCTGCCAGTCGGAGGTTAAAGATGCCTATGTCATATGAACTTAGTCCGAGTATGCCACCCAAATGCGAACATACCAGTCGTTTCTCCATCATTAAGATGAACTGTCTCAATATCAGACAAGGGTGAGAACACAGAGGCATGACTGCATTTATCGACATGTAGAGTTTGTAGGCTTAGTGCTCCATGCCTTCTTTGATGTGCCTAGCAAGCCTGGACTTACAGCTATGTCACCTTAATTCCCGTCCGTTCATGCAGACCTATGACTATTTGTAGTCGGTCAACATGATGCATTATTGTTTTCTGATTCGGTAGGCCTTTCGGCTCACGCAGATATCATTTGTTTCACATACTGGATTCCTGCTGCACAAGCCGTTTAAGAAGAGGTTAGGGGAAAGTCTGGCGAATGTGGTGGTTCTGCATCGCTAGCCCCCTTCCTATATTGCCACCGCTACATACACCACCTCCTTCGCCAGACTTTCCCCTACACCCTTTGTATACTAACCCTCTCATATATCCTGCAAACAGTTTCCGGACGGACGGACGGCGACGACGTTTAAGGTGTTACGGGGAAGCTGCCAATTTCGCGATTTTTGTTGTTAGCTTGCAACTTCACACCGTACTGCAGGTGACGTCTGGGCCATGTATCAGGGCCAGAGGGGGGTGTTGGAAGTACATATGCCTAACAATATCCACACCTTTAGTATTGAAGATGTAGCCTAGAATTTCCACCTCCGTGACATGGAATATTGATTTCTCCATGTTGATCGCAAGCTGGTTTTCTTTTAGTTCCTGCAAAACCTTTTTGACAAATTGAATCTGGTTCTTTTCCTGCTCAAAATATATCAGAATGTCATCTAAATAGACGATCACTCCCTTGGTTCAAAACTTCCCGAAGTATCTCCTGCATCATTGATTAAAATGTAACTTGTTTGTTTAGTGGTCCAAAATGCATTACCATGTACTCTTGATGTCCACAACGGCATTGCAATGCGGTCTTTTATTCATCTTCTTCAGCCAATCGTACCAAATAATATCCTTTTTTGAGGTCTACTTTTGAGAAAAGCTGGGATTCTTGCACATAGTCCCTCAGCTCCAGCATACTAGGTATTGGGTACCGATCGGCAATGGTAACTGAGTTCAGTACTCTGTAAGTAACTACCAGTTGTAATTTACCATCCACCTTTGGTACGAAAAGAATATGTATGCCAGCGCTGATTTTCTAGGTTGAATTTTCCCTAGTTGTAGCATTTCATCCAAGTACTCCCCAAGTTCTTCTTGCTTCATTGCCGACCATAGAGAAATAGAACCCCATGGAGTCCTTTCTCCTTCCATGATCCTAATCACGTGATCACATTTTCTCCCCTGGGGCATTTGTCTCTTAACCTTATCCTTAAATAGTTTGATATACTTGTGGTTGTGCTTAGGAATTTTGTGTAATATGTTTTCGACTGTCTCATCCTGATACTATATTTAAACTTCAACTCAGGCCCATTATTCAAAGACTACGGTCTCGTCATATTCCCACAAATCTTCTAGTTTTTCATGTACCATGTGGTCTAAACATGAGTTTTCTGGGAAATACCATTTCCCTGGGTTTCCAATATGTGTTATGTGGCGTTCCTTACACCATCCAAATGGGATGATTTGGTCATAATTCCCGGCATTTGCAACTTCGCAATAAACTTTTGATCGGTGAGAGTTTGTCCCGATTTCCAACAATAGTGGACCAGTAAATGTTTTCTGCCGCTCTTGGTAGCAGAACCATCCTATCCTAAGATTTTACAAGGGTTCCCCCTCGTTTTGTCAGGAATATTATAATCGCATACGAGGCCATCGTTAGTTAGCAAGATATTAGACCCCGAATCTAATTACCCGTGAATCAGGATTCCTTTGCCTTCCATTTTAATGTATGCTATGCCTTCGCGGCAAGCCTTTCTTTTGGATAAGGTGTCTTTACCCTCCTGGGCAACTCGACGAACCGATCAGGTATTGATTTTCTCACATTTTTATTGATTGTTCGAGACGATGCCCGCATAGTTTCGGTCAATTAGACCTTCACAGCCAAACTATTCCGGGTAGCCTTTCTTCAAAGGGACATCTTAACTTGGACTTTTGGCGTTTCACCAACACTCAAGGACAGAGCGAGCAGTTATCAGGTTGCATGTCACCTATTGCTGGTAACCAAGTCAGAGCTCCATAGAGTAAGGTTAAGCATTTTTTTTAATTGTTCAATAACGGAGTAGTGTCGGGAAAGCGTCGTAATTTTAGGACTAATACTCCTTTCGCTAAAACTACTAAGGATATGAAGTGTACATAATAACTTGTTAAATTGATAAGATCTCTTCTCCGTTGCTGTCCGTCTAATAGCTGGGGAGGAACTCTTATATTAATATCCCCCATGAGTTTCCGCAGCTGGTACATCTAATACCTATAGTAACGAAGTACCTCCGCAACAACTACTAGTCTTTCGTCTTATCAATCTTAGGTGCGAACACTCAGAGACCCTGAATAATTTCCCGCCTCCAGTCATTCGGCTTATTATACTTCGTCTTCCTGAGGTTGTGCGAGACTACGCCAGTTGGAAGTAAATGACGCCTTTGCCATTTGAACCTAGTCTGTGTATGCCGCACAAATGCGAACATACCAGTCGTTCCTCTGTCATAGAGGTGATCAGTCTCAAGATCAGACAACGGTGACAACACAGAGGCATGATTGCATAATCTTTATGTAGAGTTGGTAGGCTTAGTGCTCCATCGCTTACTTGATTTGCCTAGCGAGAATGGGCTTGCAGCTACGTCTTCTCAACTCCCCTCCATTCTTGCAGACCAATGACTATTTGTAGTCAGTCAAGGGTAAGCCTTATTGTTTTCTGATTTGGTAGGCTTTTCTGCTCACGCAGATATCATTTGTATCATATACTGGATTTCAGCTGTATCAGCGGTGTACACTACCGCTCTGATATATCCTGCGAATAGCTTCAGGTCCGACTGACGGCGATGACGTATCTGGTGTTACGGGGAAGCTGCCAATTTCGCGACTTTTGCTGCTAACTAGCAACTTCACACTTTTCTGCAGGCGGCGTCCGGGCCCTTCATTGGGGCCAGAGGTGGGTGTTTGAACTGCATATGCCTAACACCCCCTTCCGTCCATCCACAATTTCATATTCTTGATCATCAGGCAGCCCACTACTAACGGTCATTACCCATTGCTGAAGTGTTCCCTCCCATTCTGCTTTTGCAACCTGTAGGTCCTTTCTGTGGGGTATCTGCGATTGTTCAGATCGGTACATAGTATTCCCATCTCGTGCATAGGGCTGCCTGATTACCATGGTCTATACTTCCCACATTTGTTCTTAACCCTCATGTCCTGAGATCAAATCAATCACACAATTCATATATCCATACTTGCGAATCAATTTGAAAGATACTGTTTTATGGGGAGTAAGTCTACAGCCTTGTCCCCATGAATCCGGCATATGCCGGTAAGAATGAAAGCTTATGAGTGAAGTATGCCTCATCACTCTCAAGGGTCATCTCTCACACCCCTACTGACTTTCCGTAGTATGATTTCCTCTGATTTTATTTTTAATCCCTAGTTGGTCTTTGTCCTTATTAGAGACCTTTGAGTTTCCGGAACACCTGTTCGACTACCATCATAAACTGTCCCAGGTTGATATGTCATGGGTGCTTACCACCCGCTGGTGGGAGAGGTTTTTCTTGCCCCGTTTCTTCGATTCCTATAAACATCCGTACCAATTTAGTACCAGTCATATGGACTACCTGATCCCTATTGCCATCAGTGCCAATTTCCCTTAATCCTCCGCTTCATTATCCAAAAGGTTTTCCCATATTCTTGAGGGCCTTTCTACCACTGCAACTTGTGCTCGTGGACGCTGTGCTTGGTTTCCATTAACAAGTTTACTCGCGGACATCCTTTATTGCCAAGACAGACAATTCAATTATCTTTGCAGGTACCCTTCCCAGGAGCCAGTTAGATTGTGGCTACTACTGGCCCCCTGTGACAAGTTTTCTATTTATGGTTTGTTAGACCACATCAAGTACATCCCATATCACGTTTTCTGGCATTGATGAGGTTTTAAGGTATGGGCTAATGCATTTCCTCCCCTTCTGTCGGCTTCTTCGCATGATCGTTTTTATTCGATGTAGAGGTCCTATCATTTTATTTGGCCGCCTCATATGCTTCTCGTTCTGCCCTTGTATACTGTTCGTGTTTTCCGGTAGGTTCCGGTCCTCATTTCTCGTCGCCGCGGTCTTTCTGTTTTGTTGTATCCTCCAGGTTTTCTCGAGTAGAGACTCCTTGATTTAATTTCCCCTACTCATAATGTTCCCTACATTCTCTTAACACTCTCAATCATTCTTGGTCAAGGTCTGACTTTTTCCAGGACAGTAATTCCAGTATTGGCAGTTAGACCATTTCTTACAACTGTTTTCGCCACTCAATACAGCTAGTTGCACTTTGATATTGAGGTTCTCCCTTTGTAGTAAGAGGATGGATATCTTTCCCTCCTATTTAACCTTATCCATATCCCGTAGTGCTTCTCGGTCCTCCGCAGTAATGGTATATTGGTTGCTAATTTCCTGACAGAAACGTTGTCCATGAATGAACCCTTTCTATTTTGTTGTGACCTAATTCTCCTGCGCTGGCGCAATGATACCAATTCATGAAGTGTGTAAGATCTTTCCCCTATAGTTCTACTAATTGTATACACTATTCTATGTACCTATTTCACCCACTGTTGTGGGTTTCGTCGAAAATAATCTTTGCATTAGAGTAGCCTTGTCTTCACATTTTCGTAATCTTCTACATTGAATATATGCGGCGGTGTAGCGTCTTTCTATTGTGCGCCAACCATTTCTTTACTTACAGCATCTATAAGCAGTGGAATCCATTTGATTTCCAGGTCTCGTTTTGGTGTTAATCCACTCCTGGCTCTATGCCGTCTTCGTTTCCACCTTCGTCAGTCTTCATCTGTGTCCCTGCAACTTTGGTCATCTGAAGAACTACTAGATCAGCTGTTGTCATCATCCTAATTGTCATTGTCAGGATGCCCTGGTCTGTCCCTGGGTCCTTCTGGTGGTCCTTTCCTACTGCCACTAGGTTCTGCAGTTCTTTTCTGCCTTTACAGAGCTTTTCCTTTTCCTCTTTAGGTTTCTTGGGAGGCTTGGCTTTCGTTAGGTGCAGGCCCTTGTGGTAGATCTCTTTCTCCTCTGCTGGCATTTGCTTGTTGTCGGTTAACCTGAGTTGATAAGATTTCTTGCTGGACCCTTAGTTCGTGGATCTCTATATCCTTGTGGGCTTCCAATTTTCTGTTAACCCGCAGGGTTCTCGCTATTTGTTCCTCAATGTCCACGTTCACCACCTTTTGTGCTGCTAGCTCTCTTACTAGCTCATCTTGGTACAACTGCAGGGTCTTTACTAGCTCTTCCAATATGAGGTCTGGGGCGGAGGATTGAGCATCAGTTGTCTCTATATTGGTATGCAACTGTTGACTAACTTCTTGTTGTTGTCATTATTGTTAACCAATCATTCCTTGTTCTGTGATCCTTCTTAGTTCTACCTGGTCCCATGCAGTACCAAGTGCAGTTGTGACCAGAGTAAGGTTTTGCTGGAGATTCACTATTTCTTCATCCACTAGTTTCTCTGCTTCTTTTACTCTTGTCCTAACATACTCTCGGTCTCTTACGAAGCATTATGGAGAGTTGGACAGAGTGTTAAACGAAATGTGTTGCCGATCTTGTGTTTCCTTTGCTGATTGGTCAATACCTCCTATGACTGAGTCAAGTTCTGTTAGAAAATCTCACCCTCCCTGTCAGGTCCTATGCTAAGGTGCTTGAAGTGGAGTGGAATAGCATTGGAGAACTGCGAGCCATTGCTTAGTTGGTCCTCCGGGTTGTGGTTGTATTACCCTCCAATCTTGGAATGTCACTGCCTTTTATCAACACTTGAAGAAGGTCGTACCAGTGGTGTGCTGTTTGGGCTCAGAACATAACATTCAAGTACGAAGTGTTGATCTGAAGTCGTGGTCGAAACTAGGTTAACTTCTTCTTCTTCTAAGCCTTGTTCCCTGGTTTTGTCTTCACCAGTTAAACATGCTACCATATCGTTTATAACTGTTGCATCGCGTACAATTTTGACAGTGCAAGGGTCAATTCCCCGGTTCTTCATACTTTGGTGTATCTGTTGTATGTGAATCCATAACCTTTTCCACGACGTCCTTCTTACTAACCACGGGGGGCTCTTTTGGCCAGGGGGTTGGTGTAACCTTGTTTTCGAAGTTTAAGACTATTTCACAGAAGGGATGTCTCCAGATGTGTTCGTTCTAGGACTGCTTGGCCCGATGCGTCTTGCGCTGTTCCTCAATTCTGGGATTTCTGTTCTTGAGTCTGACTACTGCAGGTTTGCTAGTGCAAGCTAGTGTAATGCTACCCTGTTTATCAGGCTTCAAATTGTCGGACATGTCGTCCTCCTTCAGGGTCTTCAAGTACCCCGGAAGTGATTCTGATAACTTCTGTGTAACCGGTATGTTCTCCAAGATAAAGAACAAATAGTAACAATGGATAACAGCTAGTAAAGTCAAAATTATTTGACACCGCTGGTCAATTGTGCCTCTGTGAGAGAGAGACTATCAATAAAGTCTTATGGGGAACCAACTCAGCGCTCAGTAGAGGATGGTTAAGCATTTGAGGTATGGGATAACTGAGTAATATCATGTACGCTTCATAATAATTGTTGGCTAATACTCTGTTCGCTAAGACTACTAAGAGTATGAAGTGTAACAATAACTTGTTATATGGATAAGATCTCTTCCCCATAGCTGCTGGTCAAATAGCTGGGGAGGAACTCTTATGTTTGTACACAGCGTGAGTTTCTGCGGCTGGTACATCTAATACCTATACTAACAAAGTACCTCCGCAACAACAACAAGTCTTTCATCTTATCAATCCTGAGTGCGAACACTGGTAGACCCTGAATACTTCCCCACTTCTGATCACTCAGCTTATTATAACTCCGTCTTCCTGATGGTCTGCAAGACACTGGCAGTCGTAAGTTGACGATGCCTTTACCATATGAACTTAGTCTGAATATGCCTCCCAAATGCGAACATACCAGTTGTTCCAGTGCTACCGAGGTGATCAATCTCAATAACAGATGACGGTGACAACGCAGAGGCATGACTGCATTATCTTCACAAAGAGTTGATAGGCTTAGTGCTCCATCGAGTCTTTGATTTGCCTGGCAAGATATCCGTTCAGCTACATCTCCTCTCCTCCTGCCCGTTCTTGTAGATCTATGACTAATCGTAGTCAGTCACATAAAGCATTACCCTTTTCTGGTTTGGTAGGCTTCTCTGCTCACCCAGATACCTTATGTATCCTATACTGGATTCCAGCTGTATGAGCAGTGCACACTCCCACTTTCATATATCCTTCAAAAAGCTTCCAGTCAGTCAGACGGCAACAATGTATATAGTGTTACATTGAGGCTGCTAACTCATCGATTTTTACTCGTAACTTGCAACTTCACACCGTGCTGCAGCCGACATCCAGGCCCTACATCGGGGCCCGAGCCGGGTGCTGGGACTGCATATGCCTAACATCTGGTAGCCTTTTACCAGGTGTCTTTATTTCAAGGTTGAACAATAGATTGTAGAAAGAAATAATAGCAAGTAGCATTAATATCATAGACTTTTATATTATATAAATACCTCAGTGACTAAGAGACTAGTAATATAGTATTACTAAAAGATAGCTCAAAGCTTAGTACAGTGTATTTAAAGGTATGGAGGTATTTGATAATGAAGTAATGTCAGGATGCCTCTTAATAATAGGTGCTGATAAAATATCTATCATATACTAATATACCTGTTTATATGATAAGATCTGTTCTCCATTGCTGGTCGTTTAATAACTGAGGAGGAACGTTTATACTTAAATCCAGCATGAGTTTCTACAGCTGATACATCTCGTTCTTATGCTGTCCAAGTATCTTTCCAGCAACTGCTCCACTAATATCTTATCCTCTCCAAGTGCAAACACTCCTAGACCTTGTAAAATATTTCTCCTCTTGTTCTTCATATCAGAATTAACATAATCATTCTGCCAGTGTCCATGACTCCAATTATTGAAAGTTACCAATGCCCATTCCTGATTAAGATTGTCTGAATTATCTCATCCTATTGTGAATCCTTCCTGTCTTTCTTTTTTATTGAAGTAATGAGTTTCTATATTAAACATCTAGGAGCAATACATAGGAAGTACTGCATTGTCTTCACAAGAATCAGTAGTCCTATTACTCTATTCTTTTTGTGATTACCTTGCGAGAGTTTCCTTGCAGCTACATCACCTTAACCCTCATCTGAGTCATGAATTCCTTGCATCTGTACTGGTATATGATTTGTTGAATTGGCTTAATTTTCTCAGATCCTCTTATCTATCCCTTCATTTTTATTCTTTCGCCTTCCTCATGTAAATGAAAAATTGTTCCTTCGCAATAGGATAATTGCACAAGGTCAGCTTATTGTTCGGCCTCTTATTTACACTTGTCTAGTAAAATTGTAACTGGGAATGGTGTTCCTATCAAGTTATTACATGTCAGATCTGAGTCTATTACCCAAGCGTAGCTATCAAATAAATTCTAAGCAGAATCTAACCCTGATTTCCAACTTGCAATCTTATCAAGCCTGAAATAGAATATTCTCTCCTTGATTTATAAGATTTACTAGCCTGTAAAATGATTTAGGCTTACCCACGTCTGGCCAGAAATAGCTATTGAATGGAGCCTAATTGTCCTAATTCCGGATTGACTTAGCTATTTCATCCAATAACTCATGCACTACTTGAAGTCATAGGATTATAATTATTATATTTGTTTATATTAGCTGTTTTATACACACGACTTATGTTAAGGCCATGTAAAGTTTTACCTAAGCCACAATTGTGAGCTATATGTTATCATTATGGAAATGACTCATTTAGAATCATATCCTGTTATGTTTTCACCTGAGTTACAATCATAACCCATATTTATAGTGATATTGTGCAATGACTCAGTTGCAGTCATGTAATAATACCTCACAGTAAATGTATGAGTCACAGTTGTACCTCACCGAGATGTGGAGAACTGTATGCAAAGAGGACTGGTTGGCAGAGAAGTTGATTCTTCATACAGTCTTCTAAGTCATCCAGCTATACAAGTAGATGGTTACACTACTGTCTATATCTTTCCTGATGTTTACTATATGATAACTTCAAGTACTTTAACATTATGAAGAATACTACAGGAGTATTCCTTTAGCGATAACGCAGGAAATGGTCCAAGAATAATAATACCTTTGATGATATGCAGTACTTGCCCTTTTCAAAACTATCCGGATGCATGCTCCGTGTCTGTTACTACCTCAGTCATTGAAGTTTCACCGCCAGGTGACCTGTCATTTGCCCGGGTTTGACCAACCAGCGTTCTTGATTCTTTCATCACGATTGCGTCAAGTCTTTATTCTACAGCAACTCGCTTGGAATAATTTTCATCGATAAACTTGTTTTACCTGCGGGTTTTCTTCTATCTTTATCTTTATTGTAATACTTTCTTCATTACTATTTACTTCGGTTATGGCTAAGAAGACGAATTGGAAACTGTGGTCGGCACAGGTCGCACGGTCGGCTGATGTCCTAACAAGGGCAGTGAAGAAGTCTTTCGCTCAGGAGGCACAGATTTCACAGTTGAGGCACCATGATGCGGTGCTTTCTGCTGGCTTGGCTTTGGCTGAGAAGTAGTTGGTGAGGTATCATGGCGTGGAGATGGTGGTTTGTGTTGTGTGCGGGGAGGCTCACAATTCCCAGAATTGTGAGCTTGGATTTGGGCAACGGGTTGAGTTTGTAGGTGGGGATGATGTGGCCCCGTTCGCAGTTAAGGAAGAGAAGGTGGCGGTGGCACGGGTGAGGCTGCCTGGTGTGGCGTCTTCGGTGGCTTCTTCGGAGGTGGCTGAGGATGACATGCTGGTGGCTGAGGAGGAAGTGGCTGAGGTGGCATTCTCCGCTGAGGCGGTGCAGGCGCCTGGCCTACCAAGAGGAGAGCCCTCAGTTGCTTGGACGTTGGAGGAGGGAGAGAGCAAGACGGGGATTAGAGAACACCAACGTTGGTTGGCAAAGAGGAGAGAGGAGTATGAGGCGGTCCGGAAGGGTGTGGTAGTTTTCCGGGGTGGGAGTTTTGTAAGGGGCGGGAGGGAGATCCCGCTTGAGTTTATGAAGCAGGATGGGGAGGAGGATGTCGTTGTTGTGCCGACGGGCCCGAGGATGGGTTCGCCAGGCATAGGTAGGGGTGTGGGAGTGGTAGGTGGGATTCCTAGGGGTCCCGGGGGTGGTTTGGGAGGGATGTGTAGGGCTTTTGGATGTGGGCGGAGGTAAGAAGCCGGTGGAATATGTCATTTGGGGAGGCGGGGTTAAGTTTTTATTGTTTTATTTGGGGTGTTCCCCATGCGTGGGCTAAGTGAGGTTGGTGGATGGGTGGTTTTCCTTTATCAGGGGCTGCTACTGGGAGGCACTGGATGGGGTGACCCATCTGTGGGATCGGACATCTTCTCATGTTGTTGCATTCGGCTCTTGGTGGAATATCTTGGTGGGGGAAGGTTGCTTGCAGTGACCCGGCCGTGGATTCTTGGGGGTGCCCTCGATAGGTTGGAGGGTTATTACAGAAGACTCACGCTTTGCGAACCGAAAACCGTTTGAAACTGTTATTTGCTAGTTGTAGTTGATGATAGTTAATAAAGTTAAAAAGTTTAAAAATAAAATAAAAAATCAACTATCCCGATGTCTTGGCATGATATACTCCTATATTGGCAACTCTTTGACCCTGACAATTATTTCAGATTGAGTGCTCACTTTACACTTCTATGGTTACTTAACAACAAGCTTAATTAAAGTTCTCTCCATATACATTAATAAAATATAACCTGAAGGTTGAGCAGATAGCAGGAACTTTAAATTCAGTACCCTTTGAGTGAGCTCTACTGTATTTAAGTGCGTATCTGATGTTGTTGCTTTACGGTACTGGTTTAAGGTTTTTCTCACCACAAAAGCCGTCCAGTTACGTTTGATCACTGCAAGTACAGATTGATCTATTAATACCTGTTAATAATATGAACAAGCTAGAAGCACGAACACTAGACCAACTGGAGTATTAACTAGGGGTAATAATACATAATAATTCTCATAAGCAGTACTTTCAGTATCAAGATACCTCAGGATTTGGGTCTGTTGCCAGGACATGCCCGGATGTATGTCTACTGTGACATCTTGTCTGCGTCCACCAGAGTCTCATATGGTAACCTCAAATTACCTGTGTGCAGGAATTTGTTGCAATGGACACATCGGTGCACAGGGCACAGAGGGTATAGGAGCAATATTCCTTATACTCATACATAATAGTGCTGCACCAGATGCAATTTTTTTTTTGCTGATGTATACCTCATATTTTGCTTCAATTGGTATACCGGTAATAATTTCTTGAAACTGTTCCTACTGTTCACACACTTCAATTTATATTCCTATCTTCATATAGTGTTATTAAAATTAATCAAGTGTTCACAACTCTCAAAAATTGTGAAGAGTTCCACCGGTTTCAGATTCCTGTCACTGGCGTTCTCATCGTCACTTAATCTATGAGTGGTATTGTTTAGCAACCCTTTTTTTCCGTTTTATGTTGGCCAAAATCATCTTTTTTCTCTTGGAATTCTTCTTATACTTTTGCACTTATAATAAGCGAAGCGCAAACAAGAACATCTCACAGTATCTAACAGTTCCTAGCTTGCCCGAGCAAAGAGACTCGCACCGATTGAATACCAGTTTCTAAGTCCGCGGGTGCGATTCTCCACTATTTATATTTCAATCTGGATAACTTGGATTGTGCCTCCGTATTTCGGTTTACGAACAAATATGAACAATAATGCCCAGCAAATTGTTTAATCATGTTTCGAGACTTCAGGTACTCTGCCTTCGCTGGTAGTATCTATCTCCTTCTCATTCCACCAGAATGCACCAGCGATAGTCGCTCCAGGCCCAGCCATCACACACCCCAATACCAGAGCCACTACTGTAATAATTTTATTCACAACTCCCGGCCCAGCGCAAAGGAAAAGCACCCACACCATCGCAGCCCCAAATGTGATCCAATAATCAAATTTGAGAATATGAATTACAACGTCAGACATATTCTGTGCCTGCCCAAAAGTCGGCTGATAGATCCTCCATAGATCCTCGAGCTGGTAAGAGAACATATACCAGTGTCCAGCGGCGGCAACAAGCATTGCCTGTAGATATGTAAATCCAAGTGTACCATATCCGTAACCAAGTCTCACGAATAGCTTTTGGGATAACGCGATCCATACGGGAAAAAACTGCCATGCGCCGACAAGGATATTGTGAGTGTTGTCCGAGAATGTATTCGGCCCAGGCGGGGTCAACATTAGGATAGTTGGCACAACGAATCCGAGAAGTAGCGATGGTGTAAGTGCGCTGGCTTCCGGCGCAGGAACTGAGGATGGTCTAACATTGGCAGTGTTGGCAAGATGAAAGTACATATAAATGGGAAGCACAACGCAGAATCCGCATGATTGGCTTGCCATCCCCCATAGTAAAGGACTTTTTGAATGAATGATTGGTCAGCTATCCCAGATTCCCGTAAGCTGGTTAACTCACTGCAGCAGCAGTAACCTACCTCGTGGAAAACCCTCGGCGATTATGAACCCTCCCAGCCACAACCCACACAACTGTAAACAAAGCGTAGGTATTCGACAGGAGGACTATAGTAGACAATCTTGTATATGGGTCTTTCTCTTGCACGGCCGCGACAAAGAATTTTACCAGAAACGAGAACCCCATATCGAATGGTTGGATCCCAGTCCATGATGACTTTACAAGAATATTGGAGGTGAGAAAGATTTGGGCAAAGTCCTGAATTGTGGGGATGATCAAGAAGGCGTATATCCCACACAGGGTGAATAGGGGGATCGTGTATTCCAGAATCATTGTCCGGAGGTTGGTTGGAGGATAGATTCGGTGGTTTGAAGCTGGTGCGGATCGGCAATTGGGTTTGAGATAGGTATTTCGTAGTGGGAGAGGATGAGGCGGCTGTCTGGATTTGTGATCCGTCCGAGCAAACACTAGTAGGACGAGAGGGAGTGCGGGTATGGTTCGGGGAACTGCGAACCTGAGCCGCGTGCCAGATCAGAAATGCTGGTTCTGAGGTGATAGTACACTCGTGTCTAATAAGTTTTCATACCCCCAGGCGCAACCGCACAACCACAACCAAATGGAAATTTCACAATTCAAAAAAAAAGATAATAATTCAATTGAATGATAAATAGTAAAAGAAATATAGGAGAAAATTTTGCCTATTTTACCATTTTGTG
>QLOI01002087.1:0-57689 GCA_003313605.1 Tuber umbilicatum | reverse complement strand
TCTTGATTCGACTGGTTGTGACGGAATAGGGATTTCAGTGTGGGCTGGGACGGGTCGGAAGGGGTGGGTGGGATACGGCTTCTTGTCAAAAGCGGTGGATTGGTAGGGTTTTTTCATGGTTTAATGGACTCACTCCATTTTTTTATGGGCATACACTCAACTGTATTTCTCAGGCGCCATCATCAGGCGTCAAGAGGAAATGGCAATGAAGAGATGGCGGAAGCAAATGCAGAAAAAAAAGAAACAAATTCACGAAAGTCACCAAACGAACCAAAATTTTTGTATTATTGCACTGTACACATACTCGAGTAGCATATCATTGGAATTTTTTTATCTATTTTTACCCGGCATTCCTTCCAAGTTACAGTGTTTCTCCTTTCGCTCGATTTTACATATCTATCCACGGCCGAGAAAGAAGCTCTAGAACGTTTTACTCCATCCTGTCCGTTCGCCGATAAATTGGAATGGAATGGTGTGCGAGAGAGGGGCAAAACAGATAGGGTGATTTACGCCATGACACTACAGATAAGCATCATGGTGCGACACAGGACTGATTGATTGACAATCTAGTCAAGTCTTGTCGTGGTCACCCTTGGGATCCTCTCACTTGTCCATCTCTCGGCCACGAACCGGCGTGATCCTGGCGAGCAGTATGCCAATTTATTCAACCCAAGGTATATTCCATTCTACAGTACAGAGGGGTGAGGGTGTGATCGTCAACACAGCACGGTATGGGGAAAACCGTTCGGAAAGCCATAAGCCCCATCACCCATCTCCACGACGGCGAGGAGAGGGATGTTTCTGCGCACGTCGGGTCTTGGTCGAAGAAGGGTAATCCGTGCTCGATGGTGGGCTGTCCGTTTGGGGCCGGCCTTCATAATTAATTGTGCCGTGGTGGTGGTGGTGGTGGTTTGTTTGAATTGAAATACCGGTGGAGAGAAACGGGATTGATCGATGCTGACCAGTGATGAGTTGGATAACGGCGGGCTTGTATCGTTGCTTGTACAGCTTTTGTACCGGTACTTTTTTTTTTTTTTACCAGCATATTTCTTGCTCTACTTTACCTTTTCGATGCCCGCGGACGTGACAAGAGTTGTATAGGGCATCGAACGGGATGTACTGTACTGTACTGTACTGTACTGTACTGTACTGTACTGTACTGTACAATTCTAAACTTTACATCTTTCCTCCTCTCCTTTTCGCGCGGGGGGGGGGTAGAAGATGGAGAGAGTCTGGTTCGCGGTCCTGTCGGTGGTTTCATGATAGATACTGTACGATATGATGGAGATGGTCTGCGCAGAGTTTCTCCCAGTACAGTACAGTACCGGACCACGGAAAACCCAGCCGGCCATAATTCAATACAAATACGTGGTAGCACAGTCTCACACAAATGAAATCAAATAAAAGTTCCGGAGAAATATCAACCGCGGCCAACCAGCACGCCATCCCATCCACCGTTCATCCAATTTTTGTCCCTTTGATTTTACCCTTCCTACCGTAGCGGATCGCTGCTGGTGCCTGTCTGTCCTCCTCGCCTCGATTAGGGCACTGTAGTAACTGTACTAGTACAGTGGTCGTATATATCCGGCCACCACTTTTTTTTTTTTCCATCCTTCCCCCAACCGTGATATGGTATATACGCTATTACTGACCGACTCCACCTCTCTCTCCACACACCAAAAAAAACCGAGACCCCCGCCCCGCCCCGCCAACGACCCTGACAGATAAGGGGACGTACGAGATGAGACGAGGACGAGACGAGGACGAGACAAAAGCGGTAATTTAACCAACGCGGTACAGTAGATCTCCACCCTATGCCCCCCTCTCGAACCCGAGAACTGTACTGTGGTAGCAAACACCATGATGGCACGGTATCATAACCCCCATACAAGTACAGTGCATAACGCTTCAGTGGAGACCACACACCACGTTCCGTGACAACTTTATACTTTTCCCCGCAACTTTTCCTACTTTGAACCCGACTCAGCCTCCTCCCTCCCTCCTCCTCCCCCTCTCCACACTAACTTATTACACTTATCCACTTCATCCATTTATTTATTTTATTTATTATTGATTGACAAAAAAGTATTTTTCCATCCATCACACCGACCCCGCCATGTTCAGGAACCTGAGATTCCCGCTCGCACGGTCCTCCAGGCCTTCGCGCGCTCCCCCTCCTGCCACCCGGCGATCGCAGTGGAGCGGGCGCTCGAGCACCGTCGTCGTCGGTACCGGAGACCCGCGATTGACGGTGCCGGACCACCTGGACGACCAGGAGAAGGGTATCTTCGAGAAATTGGTCGGGGAATTGAAGCCCACTCGTCTGGAGGTATGCTTACTTACCCCCAATCTTCCTTTCCCTCCTTCCCTCCTCCCCTTCCTTTCCCTTCCGTTTCGAAAAAAAAGAGGGGTGTCCCGGCGTGAAGGGAATAGGCAAAGAAGGGGAGCACATATTTTACGTAAATGATCATCGCAATGAACATTCGTATGAAACTGGTTTTGCGTTTATTTATTTTTCTTTCTGCTATGATGGTGAACGGTATGATAACTTGATTTCTCCTCCGGGGGGCGAGGGGGGCGCTTCTCTCCCTCACCCCCTCCCCCCTTCGGTTGTTGCGTTCGTAAAGGTTAAGGATGTATCTGGCGGGTGCGGATCAATGTATGCCATCGAGATCGCGTCTGAGAGGTTTGTCGGGCTGTCGTTGGTAAGGCAGCACAGGCTTGTGCATGACATCCTTGGGGAGGAGGTTAAGGCGTGGCATGGGGTTCAATTGAGAACTTTCGTTGCTTAGTCTGGGCGATAGGGTAGAGGGGCAAAGGGGAGGGAAAGGAAGGGGAGGAAGGGGAGAGGGGCAAAAGGCAAAGGGGAAAATAGAGAGAGGGGGACCGAATTGTACTATACATTCACCTATGATACTTTCTTTCGACTTCAATCGTAGCATAACATCTACCGTATTGTTTTATTTCCACTCTTTTACGGATTGACGGAAGCTCTGCCTCCTCCCCCGCGGAGGAAAGAGAGAGAGAGGGTAAGAGGGTAAATAGGAAAGGGCGATTATAATGGCGAATTTGTCACGAGAATCGTCATTTTCCCCAGAACGATCCAGTCAGTCCGTCAGTCAATTCACAGCAAGCGAGCGAGTGAGCAAGCTACTACAACGACGATAGTCTAAAATAAATTGTAAATATTGATGATGGTGGGAATCGTGAGTGAGCTGTCCGCCTCCTTCTCCGATACCTTTTTCCGCTAGTGGCGATGTGAATCACGATGGAGGGCATTAGCTCAAGGGGGATCGTAATTAAACGTTGGAGTCTAGAACCGGACTGGAATGGAAAAAAAAGCTGAAACCCAAGTAGAGAGGCCTTCAAAGGAAGGACGACAGGTCAGTCGGTGGTGACCGAAGGTGGACGACGACGAACGCTGAAAAGGTGAGACCGGGAAGAGGGCAACAAGGGTTTATTTAGAATAAAAAACGGAGTGAAAACATTTCAACGGAATGGGGGTATTATATTGAACCGAACAAGGCATGATGAACAGGAATGTCATTTCCACAAGGTGAGAAGAAAAAAAATACCACTGGGAGGAAACGCCACAAAAGTGGTAATCATGATCGATGGGGATCGATTTGGATACGAGTTGCAGTTTTTTTTTCTTCTTCTCTGATAACTATAGGAACAACTGTCAACTCTTACCGCCGTACCAACCTCACCCACACCGGGGGAAAAAAGAAAGAAAGAAAAAACTCAGCAGTACTCGAGTAGTAAGACCAAAAAGTCATCACTTCTTCTCTCGCTCCGCTTTGAGTTCGGCCACGGCCTTCTCCTTGGCCACCAAGCTTTCCTTCGCTTTGTCGATATGCTCCTTGACGATCTGAACGCCCGCATTCAGGCGGTCAAGCTCCACGGCCTCCGATTCCTCCGTGAACTCGCCACGAGCGCCACGAGCGCTGCTGGGAAGCCTGGCAGACCCCTTGGAGGTCAGAATGTCGTACATGGCTTCCGTGGGCTCGTTGAAGACCAGTTCATCGTACATGTACGAGAGGACGGGGCGACGCTGCTGCCTCGCGAGCTCCAGCTCCGCCTTGTCGCCGAGGTAGGGGTGCAGCTTCAGGAAGTGGAAACACGACTGCGGCTTCTCTCCCGACTCCGGGACGAACCAGATCTTTATGACGATCTCGAACTCTCCCCAGCCCGTCTCCGATACCTCGAATGGTGGAGACTCGCAAGCTATTTCAAAACGTTGCCAGTTAGGCTGGTTCGATGAATGAATTAATGAATGAATTGGGGGGGTGGGTTGACAAACTTCGTAAAGGGTTGGCATAGGTATCGTGTAGCTTGAATTGTACCTTTTTGATGAAATGCGAAATGTTAGCGCCGTCGACCCCCTTCACCGAGACGGTCCACTGGTGCGTGTGGTCCGGTGGGAGGTTCGGCGGTTTCTTGTCCGGGTTTACCGGCGTCGCGATTGATCCGTAAACTTCAACGCAGAACTGTCAGTCAGCCGGGGAAGTGGAAAAAGTCCACTCGAGGTGCGCGAAGAACGGGAAGGGGTTATATATATATATATAATCCGTACCGAACGGCCGAAATATGGAAACACCCTGAAAGGCATGACATCGTATGTCAGCTATGTGTCCTCCCCAATCATTGGGGGATCCCGAAAACCCTTACCTTTACTCGCTTCGTATTCGAGATTGATGGCATCTTCAGTCTTGTATTTATTTATGCTCGCGCCACACACCACGGAGCGTCTGGTGGAGCTTTTTATGATGATGGTGGTGGTGGTTGGGTGGGTATCGTGTGTGTGTCCGTGGCTGGTTGACTGAGGTGGATAAGCTTTGGCAAAACAGTTGTCACCCGTCGAGCGCGCCCGTGCGCGAAAATCATGTGAGTCCCCTGCTATCGGATACCGTAGCATTGCTCCGATGACGTAAGAAAACGCTTAGGTTAGAATATTCTTAAGTAAGCAAAACTGCCCATGCCGCCAGCCTCGCCAGATATCACAGATTCTCCTCACCTTCGTTTTCTAGCATGGCGGGCTGTAACTGTACTGCACTGAGTACGGCGCATAGTAACAACAAATAAAGTCCGTATGTTACCAGCTGATACATTCCCATTCACCTTAATCACCTCCTACAGCCTACTTGGCGCACCACGACAACACTACTCGTATGCCATCAGCGAGGACTTTGCGAACTACCGTAGTGGCACAAGTGGGTAGTTCTCAAGCATGAAGGAGGAAACCATCCTAATCACAGCGAGGCTTCAGCGAGTAATCTACAAAAGCAAAGACACGCAAGAGATAAAGGAGAAGAAAAACTAAATGCTGTCCTTTGCGTCTGATAAATTCTCTGCGTTGAGGTGTCGTCCTCTGTGACCCAGTCATGTTCACTATCTTGTGAGCGGATGGATCCCTGTTGATATCTCTGGGTGAATCTGAACGAACGAATGTTCCTTCGTTGCGCAGCCAGAAAATTCCTCTCCAGGAGAAACTGAACAGAGAGGGTAACCAGCCCAATCGGGACAAAAACTCGGATCACGCACCAACCCTAACTACCTACGGAAGTGACAGCCGTCTACTAAAAGTAAGCTCAGGCTAAACCCTGTGACTTGAACTATCATAGAAAAGAATATGTGATCGCAAGTAAACCTACGCCCCACAGCGTACAAGTACTTGTATGACACGAGTTCAGAATTTATCGCAAATTACGATAATCCCATCTTGGCAAAAGGGGGGCCAACTATGGTAGTATCATTTTACCGAGGACTAGGCGCCTACAATTCTATCCCCTCGTCCGTATGCCGAACTTCACGGAGTTTTAGCCCGAAAGCCGGTGGATACTTCTCTTGAAGGGGTATGGCTCAGGTCCTCTGATGGTGACCCAGCCAACAAACGTCTCCGACCCCGGATCTGGGGGCATTCGCTCCAATAGGAGGAGGCGTTACTATCCTTCGAGATGGAAGGCGGTCTCGACCGTGCTCGAGTAGTTCTGCTAACACAAACGAAGCAATGACAGTCTAGCCCATCCCTCCCCGTCCAACATCTAAAAAGAACTGCACTAATACGGCACCGGTCGCTTCCCGGAGTTTCCCGCTTTCTCCATTCCTTCAGAAATCCTTCGGTGATGAGCCCTGGGGCTGATTATGCGCAACTGGTTTTGTTTACCATGAGTCAGAGATAGCGAATTGTGATAGACGTAGTCATGATAATGCCCCGGCACCGGGAAGCGCATCGGAATTAACTGGCTCCGGTGTGCTCTGTTGCATTTCATTTGAGCCGGATTCCTGTTGAGATAGAGAGACTTCTGGGACGATGCTCATCTCCGGATTTTAATTGTGAGCTGTGGCTTGCTTCGCCGACGGAATCGGAATAATGAAACCACCGATAGCTAGTCACAGAGGTCCGGATTCACCTTCCCGTGACCCCTCTTTTACTAGGTGCCGTAATATCAAAATTCCGTGAACTATATATCCCGTCAGCTGATCCTCTACTCTTGCAGATTTTCAGTTTATACCGACACCTCACCTGGGAGATTATCACTCGGAATCATTCGAAATTCCAAACCACCTATCGCCTATGCCTTTAGATCGGTATGCAAAGAACGAAAGGTGAATCAGTTGCGGAGAAAACTTCCAAATACCATGCTAAGCCCTCAACATTTCCACTAATTGGGGAACCATCGGCCCATGGACAGAGATACCCGACGCACCATCGGAACGTAATCCGTTTAATACTGCACTTTGAATAAAGCTTGCATTCGTACGATACTGGGGCCTCGCTAAATCGCGGAAGAGTGAGCCGGATGGATAGGCTACAGTATGGGCTTGTACGAGCCTCGGACCACCTTTCAGCTTCTCGATGGAGTACCGGCACTGCTGATCTTAGCTAACGAGAACTTGCGTTGCGCAAGGGTGTAGCCACGGCAGCCGGGAGAACGACGAGACACAATTAGTTTCAGTGGGCGGGGATACGGTAGCGGGCACATGGTGGACCAGGATATCAGGAGGGATCGCAATATCTGTAGGGTCAGCGTTGCTCTATGACACCAAGGCAAGGGTTACCAGCAATAATTTGCTCGCAAACTCCAAATATGACATTTCACGAATGGTCCGGACCTTTCATGACCACCTGACGTAAGGGAAATTGTGGCAAGAGTAGCGGTATTAAGGATCCCCTATATAGGGCCCCTCTTTATTCATGAGAAATTACCCAATCTACCGTATCCCGTAAAAGAACTAGACAAAGGATATATTGTTATAATTTTTCGTGAAAGTAAGAAGAAAAAAACCTCCACTATGCACCACCCAACCTGGCAACAACCTCGGCCATTTCTTCGTCCTTGTAGATTTTGAAACCCTTCTCCTTAGTAACGCTGGCAAGTTGAACGTTCTTCGAGTCGAGCTTCTCCTCCATGACTTGTTTGAGAGTTTTAAGGACGAGTGTCTCAGCTTCCTCGAGTGTCAAAGACTAAAAACCCCGGACGAAGCGTCAGCAATTTTTCATATCAGCAGATTCGCCCAAGGGAAGACCGCATTACGCTATGATATTCGTTCTGCAGTTCTGCCTGAGCCCCCTCACTCCCGGACCCTATAGCCTTTGCATCGTACCGGTAGAACGTTCCGGAGGGCTCAGCATGGTACCTGAGTTGAACCAAACCTGCATCAGTATCTATCCCGCATACCCAACAGCAGGCGATCAGGAAGTAACCAACAATTGGGGGCCATCCTCATCATATCCAGCAATCAACAGTGCAACACCGAATGGTCTCGACATAATACTCTCCTCCCCATCAGCACCCTCTCCAAACCTCAGGGCAAGATCGCAGATAGCCTGAGTGCAGCTCTCAACACGAAGCGGCTCGTTGTAATGGAAGCTGTGGTTCTGTGCCTCGACTCTAGCATGTTCAATCATTGACCTCGCATCCGCCTGTAGACCCGACATGGCACATCCTAGATGGCGGTCTATCTCCACTATCTTCTCAACAGACGAAGCTTCAAGAAGTGGCGACGTTACACGCTTCTCCACACCGATTATAACGCCGTATCCCGTCGCTACCTGTAGATTATCCCGGATTTATTAGATTTCCAATAAAAAATGTGCGGGGTGGTCGATGGTGGGGTAGGTGGGGTACGCACCCCGATAGCGGTCGAACCAAGCTTGATCGCCTCCAGCGAGTACTCGACCTGGAACAGACGGCCTTCGGGGGAGAAGGTACTGGATGAAGCTGGTTAGTTTGGTAATGGAAAAATGTCCGTGGGAGGAAATTTTACGAACTTGATACCGCGATCTGTAGGTGTGACGGACCATCCGAATCAGCTGTTTTGGAGCGAATTTGGTCGGGGGTACAGGAGGGAGGGGGGATTCAAACCATATTCTGACCGTGCAATAAACATGATGTTTGAGTAGTTGCGATTTTCTTGGAGATGATGGGGGGAGATGGAAGTGAATCGAGGTTGAAGCTCGTACTTGCTGGGTTGCTGACGACGCGAGATATTTTAGAGGGGCGTTTGCCTAGCCACAGTTGTCACGTGACCTTGAAAGTAAGCCTGAGTGATATGTTGTGATTATACGTAGAGCTTTATTATACCTACTAAAGTGAACCTCGTTCCGACTTCTAGTAATGGGATTAGGGAGCTAAAAACTTCGGCCGAGCTCAGTATAAATACTGGATTTTACACTCCTCTCCTTCCTCTTTGCAGCACTCCACAATATTGTATACTCAAAACAATTCCCACCCGTGATATCCTTTCATCTTTTGACCCCCTTCTTCTACCTTACTGCCACCCTCACAATGGCTCACCCCGCCTCTTTCTCTGCCGCTGATGGCAGAACGAACCTCGAAACCGTGCCCATAGACGTCCCCAAATACTCGATATTTCCCTGCGTAAAACAAAGGCCGCGTGAAATCTGTGAGTTTTCCTCTCTGGCGCTCGCAGGAAATGCAAGAAATTTGAGTTAAAGTCTACAATAAATTACAAGCTTCTTGCCTCAGCAGCGCCAGTCACTATTGCCAGCGGCATTAGTGGATGACAGTGAGGTAAAGGTTTACGTGGTAATTTAGTAATGTTTTTGTACAGTTTACAAATGAGCTTACCGGGTTAATTTTGTAGGCTGATATCCATCCAAGTAATTTTTTTTTTTTTTAACACAAATGGATAAAGGCATATGTAGCAGACAGCAAACCACAATCTGCCAAATGAACATAAAGAAGTCAAACCGAGAGTTTTTAAACCTGATTTTTGGGTATCAGGAGTGGGGTAAGAAGCGAAGCACCAGTTTTCCATCATCAGAAATCATAAAGCACCAAACACTATCATACCCTCCCAGAAATCACCTCCAACTATCTCTGAACCGGCGCTCATTGATCCACGTAACCTGGCTTCCCAGAAGGTTCGCCCGGGGGGAGGTACGGCTTCCCGCGGATCAGATCAGTCAGCTCCTTCATCAAGGCTCGAGAAGACAAAAAAAAAAAAAAAACTGACCTCATGATCAAAGACGTCGTCAAAACTCATTTCAAACCTCTCGTCATATACCTGTATTGTCTCATCTGCCCCGTCAACCGCAGTAAGTCCACTGGGGTCAAAAAAGTGGAGGGTCAAGCTCCCATTCCGACGAGCTGGCCTGTTCCTTGCGCTGTTGTAAGAGTAGTGTCCACCACAGGGCTCAGGAAAGCCACCATGGGGCTCAACATGTCCTTTATTGCACTCGGCTTCCAGGAGTCCTGTCTCCTCCTCACGAGCGGTCAGGTTGAGCCCTATGTTGGACTTGAATGCAGAGTAGAGAAGCGAAATTCTGGGCGAGACAACGTTAAATGATTGTATAGAATATATCCCATTATCCCGAGTGATCACTTACATAGACTGAACGGCCAAGAGCCCCTTCCAGGTGCAAGTATACGGAGGGTCGCCGGGTGTGAGGTCCCGGCACAAGCTCCATACAAGCGTAATTTGGAGGGCGAGTAGGACGTCAACTAGATATGCCGAGCGAAGAAATATTCTAAAATGTTTCAAACGAAGTAAGAACATAGCTCATAAACAAATAACAAGTAATAAGAAATACTTGCATCTGGGTCTTAGCACGAGCATTGGAACACAGAACGGCGTAGAGGGTATAGAAGACAAGCTCGCAGCACTACTCCCAATTGCGTTAATTCCGATCCCGAAGCAATCCGAGTGATACTAGCAATTGGAAGTCACGAGAGGAAGTGAGAGTACTTACAATTATAACGGGAATTTGTAAACGGCCATGGAAAAAAGACAGACAATCGCACATAGGCATATCTTTCACAACCTCCAACAAAAGAAGGGCACCAGTGATCAATTGAAGGAACCTCGTGATACGCATCTTAACCCCTTCGTGTTTAATGAAGTCGCGGACAACCTTCTCTTCCTCACAGGATGGAGCCTCCAGGTCAGACATGATAAAGGTAAGACTAAAGAATGGTTGTTATAGAAGAATAAATGGGGATCAAGACCGAAGACAGTAGCTGATGGAGGGGCGAATGTTTAGAACTGAAGGTAGTGATTGATGTTGGGGAAGCTTGGGAAGAGTATGAATTGGGGAAAATGTCCCCCCCCCCTATATAGGAATGCCGAGAAGCAAAAATTTAGAAATCCGGCTTACGATTTAATAGTGCCTTCGCGTAACGCACTACCCCCCCCCCCTCCTCGTCACCTATTGGCCTGGAAATTCCATGGGGGTTATTGAAATGCACAAAAAATGGGAGTTTGTAAGGTTAAAAATCCGGTATACAAAAATCCACATCAGCTCCTGTCCAAATTGGGGGAAAGCTGAGCTGTCCCCCCAATTTCCCTGGTGCCTAGACTCCCCACTGAATTCCCGGTCACTGATATTGAATCTCCCACCTGGTAGCAGATTTATCAGATTTCTGATAGAAACTGCCCGGCGTCGCCGGCGAGATGAACGGACGGCATAGTTGAACGTATCGTTTTAATCATTCACTTAGGAATTCATTATTCTAACCACATTATGGCGCTCCAAGGAATCAAGTATTGCCTATTTATTATAGTTCCTTAATGCTGTCGTTGAACTAAGAGGATTGAAGGGCTTGACGCACTCACTCGAGCACGAGGAATACACAACGTCCAAACAACCCAGGAGCGCAAGATCACAGCACATCCAGCTATCAGGAAATACTAACACCATGACGAGCAGCCCGTCATAAAGGATCTGTGAGGCAATCGATGCGAGGTCGGGCAACAACCGCCCCTCAACCTTCGAGTGAGGATCAATGACGTGAAAATTTGTTTCCAAGCCACAACATTCAATCTACCACATTATCACACTATCGATATTTGAATCTGCGTTCCCATCAATCGAAGAATCAAGTTTCATTATGTGCACGCTGACATTTTACTATAAAAGAGTGAACAAGAGTAACTAACGTTGCCACGGATATCCAGAGAAAACGAGGCTAGACCTTCATGGAGAACATTATGTATTGGTACAATCAAATGCAAAGGAACGACTAACTTGTCATGACCACCCAGCCCCCCGCTATCCCAACCGGTCACCAACAAGCTTCTGAAATTCAACCCACGATATCACCCAACCGAAAAAAAAAGAGAAAAAACACCAGCACCTTACACACTATTTATACCCCTTTCCGCTAGAAGTACTCCACCATTTTTGCTCAGTGATAACCTTGTTTTCAGATCCAGGAACAGGAACAGCATTCCTCTTTTCTTCCATAAAGTTGTAAACCTCAGTGTGGTTATCATCGTCAATATCCCAGGTATCCTCAACATGTGTCACCTTCTTGACCACACCGCCATTAGCTGCTGAGGAAATGTCATCGACCCAGGTACTCTCCTGGTTCCTGACCATGCGCTCCCCAAGTGCGCCAAGTGGTCCACGGACATTACCACCAGTCCGGCGGGAGGAATCGTGGAAAACTTCCTTACGTGTCTCGCCAAATGGTGTAGAGCCAGGTCGGAGAAATCCAGGACTCTGAAGGGCTCCATCTGTGCGAAGATTGTCGGCAAATTTTGTAATATGAGTCTCCTTGGCGATACGTTCATCAATGTGCCCCCCGAGATGGCCTCCACTACTCTTATGGCCATGTCGTCTTTCAGCTTCAAACTCGAAGTTGGCGCGAGAATCAGAGGAAATTCCGGTGTGGTGATCGCGATGACTGGAACTTTCTTTTCCACGATGATGGTCACGAGAATGGCCATTGAGGAGATCGGCATCGGAGGCTTTGTCGTCCCGCCATTCCGTAGATTTCTGGCGGTAAAGAACAAGTTCACCGCCTCCTCCATGACTACCATGTTCACGCCCATGGCTGTGGCTGCGGTGGCGGTGCTTATGGTCGTGGTGACTTCCCTGGCCAGTGACTGCTTGCTTCACAACGCCTCCAACAGTAGCCCCAATGGCAGTGCCTACAGCTACGGCATTGTTAACAACATCGAAAACAGAGCCATGGCGACCGCGATCAGAGTCGGAATGGCGTTCGCGACTTGATTCTCCAAAGCGATGTGAGTCATGCGAACCAGCACGACCTTCATGGATAGTGGTCTTTTCGATGATGTGAGTATCGCCCAACGCACCGCGGCCCTCGTGGTGGGAGTGTTTGTCACTCTGAAACCGCGAGTCAGTCAAGCCATCGATGTTCTGCCCCTCGCGGAAAATGACATTTTCGGAGTGGGTCCGACTTTTAACGAAACCCCCGTGCCCAGCATTACGAGAGGATTTTCCATGATGAATTCGGGAATCAGAGAGATCATCAAAGCTATGGCTCTCATGGACTTTAGCCTTTTCCGAGTGCATGTGCGAGTCACGGGAATTAAGCAAATCATTTTGACCGGAATGGCGAGAAGATTTGCCAACGTGAACCAGCGCGTTGCCGTGACCAGCTCCATGCTCGTGTCCTTCACGGATGGTAGTCTTCTCGGTGACGATGCGGGTATCCACAAGCCCATCGGAACCTTCATCGCGGAAGGTTCTGCCACCACCCCGTATGTGCCCAGTACCCATACCGCTGCGGCTATGGCTGTGCTCTTCGTGGAAGCTAGTTTCTCCGGAATGAATACGGGCGTCAGTCAAGTGGTCGTGTCCAGCATGACGAGATGACCCTCCAATATGGGCTAGGCCGTGTAATCCTTGTCCGTGCCCATGTTCGTGACTGCCGTGGATGGTGGTCTTGTCGACACGGGTGTGCGAGTCAATCAACCCACCGCCACGGCCGTGCCCATGATGGTGATCCTCAATTACTGTCATCTCCCCGGTGTGGATACGATCGTCCTTCAATTCCCGAACATCAACATTTTCAACTAAGCCAGTACGGCTGTGGTCGGACACCCGGGCCTCGTCTTCGAACCGATTTCGGGGGCCTGTAAAATTGACAGCATGAGACTGACGGCCACTAGACCGGGCAAACTGGTTGTGGAAAGCAGCATCGGAAATAGCCCCAGTAGCCGCAGCGGCACGACTCTGGTGGCCAGTAGCCTTTCCAAATCGATTGTTGATAGAGGCATCGGACATGGATTCATTGACACCATCCCTCCATTCCGCTACTCTCTCCCTCTTGGTGTGTACAACAACCTCTCCACCGTGGGCGGTATGCCCTTCGCGTTGGTCACGTCGTTCCTGCCTCCTGGCGTGTGAGACAAAGTCTCCACTATGGGCGGCGTGTCCTCCGTGCTGTTCACGTCGTTCATGCTTCTTGGTGTGTGAGACAAAGTCTCCACCATGGGCGACATGTCCCTCGTGCTGTTCGCGCCGTTCATGCCTCTTGGTGTGTGAGGCAAAGTCTCCAACATGGGCAGCGTGTCCTTCATGCTGTTCACGCCGTTCATGCCTCTTGGTGTGAACAACAGCCTCTCTACCATGGGCAGTATGTCCTTCGTGTCGGTCACGTCGCTCCTGCTTCTCGTGTCTGTTACTAATGCGGGCAGCGGCAGCTCCCGATACAACTGCGGCACCAAGTTTCGCATTCCCACTGAGACGGTGACTGCTATCCGATGACCTGAGATGTTTGTGCTTTCCGGCTAATGGTGTGTGTTCAACGATCTTCTCCTTGATATGTTCAACCTTTTCCCGGCCCCCCTCGATTACACTTGAGACCTTTGATCTTCCTGCTTCAACACCATGTTCGACAACGTCTACGGCACCAACAGTCCCGTCAATGAGTTTCTTGCGTTTATGTCCTGCATTACCATAAGCGTCCTTGGCCAGAATCCGGGCAGTCGATTTGAACGAGTGGTCATCTGTCCTATTATAGGCTCTCATTACGAAGTAGTAGAACGAGAGAATTGTCCGATGCACAGATTCCTTGATGAGAATAGATATCCCTGTCTCAATGTGTTAAAAAAATAAGACTTTAGCTCAGAGAGAGAAGCCGATGTACCATTAGAAACAAAACCCCTCATTATCTCAACCACCACTCCTTCATATAAAGCGGCTATCCCCTCCCGTTTGAATATATCAACCAACACATGCACTACATTGTTAGCCCGCTTCGCCTTCCTTCTAAGACCTTTTTTGATGGCTTTTCCGATAACATTCACCCCGGCAGCAGCAATATCCTCCTCCTCGCCTTGCATTTGCGTTCTCGATTTTGCCACAGCCAGCGGATAGGTAATTCCCGTAGCGATCGCTTTACTTACCGCTGCGAGTAAGAAGGTTTCTCCGCCCTTGAGTTTCTTCTGTTTCCCGCCCGCCGCTCTCTTCAAGCCTTCATAAAGCAGGTAGGTAATCGTCGGATTTAGTGTCAGCAGGAAGCCTGCAGAGTACCCGGACCAGAACCCTGTCATTCCCTTTTCATTCATAACATCATGGAAGATATCAGTAATCGTGGGCGGTTTCGCATTCGGGTACATGATGGCATGAGTCTGCTTGCGAGTGACAATCGTGGAGAATGGGGTAGATATGAATTTAGCGGCCGAGCTGGCAGCAATGCCAATCAATATTTCCTCAATAATTGGCAGCTTGTGTACGTGCCGGGAGTGCATACGCTTATTACGGAGGTAGTGATCTATCACTCAGTAATCAGTACCATCTCCTAGCAAGTATCGATCAGTGAAATCTCACGAATCATTATATGCACAAACGTGCTTCCTATAATACCCGCTGTCTCCTCTAAAGCACCGGTATAGAATCCACTTATGCCCTCTCTTGCATAAATCTTTTCGACGGTTTCGAAAAAGCCGTCATGATACTCCTCACTGCTACTACTTTCATAATGCTCCCAGACCACCTTAGTCTCCCCAACCCCATGCTCGACGACATACGATGAACTATGAGAGACGTGCTCTTCTGTGCCGCGGGAATGAGATCCACCTCTTTCACCCCTCCCACGCCGATCATCTGACCTCGAAGGTGAGCCACCCCGCGACCCCGTCCTTGTACGACTGTGAGAGCGTTGTCGATGAGAGCTCGACGAAGACGACGAAGATGGACTACGTCTCGTACTCCCCTTCTTTCGGTGGGAACGTGAACGTCTTGACCGTCCACCATGCGCATAGTAAATCTGGCGCTGTGTTTGCATACGCTTGACTATAACCTCCAAGGGGAAGACAGCCAAATTAGCAATTGAAGACCCTAGCGCGCCAGAGAAAGCAAGTGCGGCTGCAGGTATTGCATTCTCCCCACGGTGGTGCGGCTCGTGATGGTGCCGGTGGTTATCACGATGATCATGGTGGTCAGGGCGACCGTGACGTCGGTCGAGGCTATGGCGGTCACGATCTAAAAGATGGCCAACCTGGTTGTGGGAAGACGACGAAGACGAGTGCTCAATTGTGCGGACTACCTTCGGCTTTCTATAATAGATTGGTTAGATATCGCGAGAAATATGATATGGTATGTGGTTGTTTACGTGACATGGTACACATCAAACACGTCCTGAGAAAGCACAAGAATCAATAATAAGGTCTATTTCCACTCCAGTAATACCACAACGTGAAGAGGGAACCCACCAGTTCGTCATCGTAGTAAACCATCTCGTCTCGTTAGGGAAAATTCCAACTTTCTCAATAATTCAATTCCAACCCAGTGTCTAGACACGTAGCGGTCGCGGATAAGCAAAAAAGGCAACCAACACAACAACAAACGAACGAATAAACAAACGAACAATCGGAAAGAAATAAGAGTAGTCGAAATGAGACTTTTTTCTTTTCTTCTTCTTTCCTCCTTTCCTCTCAACCCCCTTTGCGGGGGATCAAGGATGCTTTAAAACGATCTCAAAGAGTGAGCTGAAAAAACGCATGAGAAGTCAATTGCAGCGGGGAAGAAGAAAAGAAGACCACGATAGAATTGCAAGAGTGCTTGCGCGCACGTCACAGTCCTCTATTGCAAAGCGGCAGCAGACATGGGGGAAAAGATGGGTCAGGTCTGAGTGAATAGAAAATGAAGCTCTCACTTGTGGGCAGCTGTGCGCGCTGCTGCTGTGTATCTGCGATCACCCGAGGTCTTGGCTTCCTGTCCGGTGTTCCAAAAAGGGAAGGAAGTAAAACTGCTTGCAGTTCTGTTGAGAGGATCTGCAACAGCGTCTTTCTCTCGCTTGAACCGAAAAGCGCGTGAGGAGCAGCGAAGAGAATGAGCCAAAAAAAAATCCAGAGGAGAAAGTGTTAGTAGAGTAACAGGAAGAAAAAAGATGCGAAATTGAATAAGATAAATACAATACTACGAGTAGTAAATATCAAAGATGCACGTAGACAAATTCAAGGCCTGTAGTCAAAGTATCATACAATCAGAGAGCCCCCCTCCATCCGCCTATACAGCGAATGAATAGCTGCTAACAGTCTTGGCCCCGTATAACTCCAACAATGTGTAAACAAATACCTCCTGGTTCCGCAAACCCTTGACGAACCAGTGAACATGTCGAAGCCAGGTGGCAGGATCTGAAGCGTGCATTAGAAAAGCGACTCGCTATCAGAAAACATCATTGTTTAAATTGATATCAAAAGTTTGGTCACCAACAGATACCCTCAACACCACGGCCAATGATCCCAATAACCGGCTTCCATGCCCCAACAAGAAGAGAGCGATCACGGACTTCCTTCCTCTCAGTACGCTTCTGATGATAAATAGGGTATTAAAGGGAAAAAAGCTATCCTGTCATTTGTCACAAGCTCTCGCTCGATGTGCTCAAAATTGCATAACGATCTTATTCTGTGCCGTCTTTGCTTCTCCCGGTACCAATAAACATGGTCACCCTACAAAAACAAAACAAAGAGATGCAGCCCGTAGCTTACTATGAATATCCAATACTTTATCTCCCTCAAACTCCCTGTAATGTAGAGCAGCCTAGCTTCGCCAATCTTTTTCTCAGAGCTTTCAGTATAATTCATTGCCCACGCATACGTTACCAGTAACTAGAAACTGAAGACTTGGTCTGGTAACTTGGACACGGGCTTTGCAGCCTCGTAACCCAAAGCTGCAGTAGCCTTCTTCATAGCGCTGATCATAGGAGGAGGACCGCAGAGCAGAATCTTAATATCAGCGGCAGGTGCAGGGCATATTGTCTACTCGTGTATTAACCACACATCAGCGCTGTCAGCTCAAGTATATCACTTCATATCTCACTCAATAAACACAACAGGCGAAGCGAGCAAATCCTGATGGCTGGACAGGCGAGATCAGAAAGCCTCACCTTGACCATATCCTCCGTCACAAATCCAACCCCACCCTTCCAACCTCCCGGGGGATTATTCAACACATAATGGATTCGAAAGTTACTATGCCTCCCGGCCAGCTCGTCAAGCTCATCTTTCAACAAGATATCCTCCATACTCACATTGGCGAATATGAAGTCAACCTCGGTCCTGTCCTCCGGGTTCCTGATAATAGCCTTAATGATCTGAAGCATAGGAGCTAAACCAGTACCTCCGGCAATCATCCCGAATGCGCGTACGAGACCAGGCCGATAAACAAATTGTCCCTTTGGGCCTTTGGTCCTAATGCTCTGCCCGATCTTGAGCGATGCAATATGCTTGGAGACGTTTCCGGCTGGATAGGACTTGATCAGCATACTGAAGGATCCACGGTCGGTCTCGTCGGAAGATATAGGTGTGTAAGACCGAACTACATCTACACCACTAATTTTGGCTGAGAATTGAATGTGTTGACCGATCGGAAGACCGAGAACGTCTGTAGAGCGAGGAAGAGCGAATTTATAGCTACCAGTGGCTACGTCAGTAATCACAGAAGCCATAATACCACGAAGTCGTTATATCGACTTACATTCCAGTGTTGTGAGACAGTGCCGTAGCTCCTACAAGTTTGAAACCCTGCCACTTATCTGCTCTCAACACCTTCCTTGGGCCATCTTTAGCACAATCGTCAGTAGTGACCTCCAATCAATAGCCCAATGTTACACTCGGCGCCTACTAGTACTTACGGCCCTTCAGAACCTGAAAACCCCCGAAGATCAATGCTGCTAGTACCACATATGAAACGTAATCATAGCCCAATAGAGCCGTACCAAGCACCAACATCCCAGCAGGAATATAGAAGCTTTGCAGATGCTGGGAACCGAACAACGAGTCCTTAGTGGCAGAAGTGGCGTTCGACATAATTCCAAGCGCTTTCCTCATAAAACAGAGAAGACCAAGGAGAATAGCTAAGTGAAGTCTAGTTAGGACAACACAAAGTTATTATCTACGGCAGAAGCTTCGGACGGGGCCAGGTTAATTTCTCAGGAACCGGATCACACCTTTTTCTCTGGGGCCACCTCATTCCAAACCCGCCGTCCTAAGACCGAGAATAAAAATAAGAATCTAAAATTACTGTTTACTTGCAATTCGATAAACATTGGGAAGAGATTACTCGGAAAATATTACCGGTACCGGATAGTCGTGCACGGTAGACGGGGGGTTAGGTGCAAGGTCCGGACACTACATGTAGCCAAGACCAAGATACAATACCATTCTGGTAAGCCGTTGCCGATCTATTTTACTCCGCTCTCCCCCCCCGAACTCCAGTCCACAGACAGGTATCTGTACGGTACAAACCATTCCCAAAACTACAAACATCTTCACCCAATTCCTAGTTCAGGCCAGAGCTACCCCACAGAGAGATTCCAACCAATCAACGAAAATGACCAAATCGGCCCCGACAGCCGTTAAAATAGCGGACAAAGTAGCTGAAGCTCAACACGACGGGTATCAACTCACCGATAAAGATATTCAGCAGCTAGCTTTGACTGACGAGGAGTACAAACCTCAAACATGGGAAGATTTGAGAGCTATAATTGGTTCGCTTAACCCGCACTCCTTTACCTGAGTTGTGCAGAGAAACTGACAGAAGTCTGCTGCCTCTCAGAGGAAAATAGGCTTGAAGAGCTTAAACGTGTCCCTTCCGATTTGAAGCGTTATATCTCGTGGTCTCACAAAACGAGAAGGGAGTATGGAACTATTCAGGCCTTCGTATTAAAAGAGAGGCTGGGATGGACAGATTTGGCAGCAGAGAATCCGACTCCGTTTGCTTCCAAAGGTTTGCCCTAATTCCAATTTGCACATTGATGCAGCATGTGGGTTTATATTGGGCGACAAAGATCTATTCCAAACCAACAATTACTAATTACCACGCTTACAGCCGATACCAAAATATTGGTTAACGATTGGCCATACGGAAATGCTCCTGGTATATGTGAGTTTCTACGTTTCTATTTCATGGTCGTCTCTGTGTAACGTTGGATCTCTACCTGCCCATCCAAACGTATCCGGAAATCATGGCGTTTGCCAGGCCTAAACCATGCCAAGATTTCCAATAACTTTGGAATGGGTAAGTACACGGATATCCCTGACAACTAATCGCCTGTAATAGTGCACCTGGTAGCTTGGACAAAAGCTTCTATCCCAACAATTCGAGGACCAGATCCCCAAGCCGGTGATATCACACCCGAATCTCGCAAGCTTATCAGTGATTTCGTTCAACGCACCTTCATTCAACACTTGGGTGGCGAGAACGTGCTTTGGTTCAAGAACTGGGCTAGTATTCAGAGTGTTCGCAGCGTTGAACACATTCATGTTCTTGTCCGTGGGACCAGTGATGAGTTTCTTGAGAGAATTCTCGGTCTGGAGGCAAACGGGGAGATGAGGAAGGGTATCGGTGAGTTGGAGCGGGAGAGAGAAGAGAGGGAGAAGGTCTAGAATATCGAGTGATTTATCATGAGTTATGGAGCGGCATACGGAGGCGAAATCTGAGAAAACTATAGTGATAACGGGACAGTTGGTAGGGTGGGGCAGGCCTTCTCTTTTTTTTCTTCAAATTTCTATTCAGTGGATCCTAAGGTCCAAGAAACTTGCAGGACAAATCAAGGGTGAAAATTTGGTGTTGCTACAAATCACAGGTTGTTCGCAACAAGTTCAAAAGGAAGGACGGGGAAGCGAGCATGTGAGTTACGGGTGTGATGCCCACAAAAGGCCGGGAAGGGAGGGAAGGGGCATATTAATAAGGTCATCCCGGGACCCTATATTCCGGGCCTCTGTGGGTGGCTTGAGGAGGATTTACTTTTCGGCTCGAAGGATTGGTTTTTTTTTCTTTTCTCGCAAACTGTACTCTGCACCTAGATAAATATCATGGAATATATAAGAAAAACGGCAAACCCGACCGGAGCTTTCACTATTACCATCATTCCTTATTTGTCTATTAATTAGACCAGTGGTTGAGTGCATTTAAAGTTAGAATTGAACGTGGAAAGATAAAGTTTGGTGTGGTTTCTGACTAAGGCGCGCCAAGCCGCTTCGGAGTGGCTGTCACGAAACACACGATTTTGAGGGCCGAAAACCCCATACAAATATTTGACTAGAAATTCGACTGGAAAGGAGGCCGAGCTGAGGGGGGTAAAAAGTTCAGCGAGGGAAGACGGTTGTCATGCGGCCACCAGATACAATGTTGATCTGTCTCCCTTCCGCCAGCCCTCACTCGCATATAAATAGGCTCTCCCCAGTACCAGTTCTTTCCTCTTCCTTTCCTCTTCCTCTCCTCTTGTTCCTTCGCTTCCAACCAACGACTTTCCGACCAACACAGCAACCTCTTTCACCACAAACCACCACTACCACCAATCTTTAAGAAACAAATTATTGTTTCTGCTTCAACGCTCACGAGCTTTCGATTTTATTTAACTCACAACAACTATCAATATGACCGGACGTAAGTGATCTCTTACTTTGCTTTCCTCCCCCTTTGCTACAGTTTCACTCACGGTCGGTTCTGTTGTGGTCACTTTTTCGACCCACGACGCGTCTCCCCAACACCGGGTACCAACCAGAAAAAAAAGAAAAAAAAAAACAATTCACTAACATGCTATCGATATAGGTGGAAAGGGCGGAAAGGGTCTTGGAAAGGGAGGAGCAAAGCGTCATCGCAAGATTTTGCGTGACAACATTCAAGGTAAATACTTCATTGAGCCCTCACTATTCTCACCTTACTGACATACTATACTATAGGTATCACTAAGCCTGCCATCCGTCGTCTCGCGCGTCGTGGCGGTGTCAAGCGTATTTCTGCCAGTATGTTCCCTTCAGTGCTCCACTTCTATTCCATTCAATTCTGACGATCCAAATAGTGATCTACGAAGAGACCCGTGGTGTCCTCAAGACCTTCCTGGAAGGTGTTATCCGTGATGCAGTCACCTACACAGAGCACGCCAAACGCAAGACCGTCACCTCTCTCGACGTTGTCTATGCCCTCAAGCGCCAGGGCCGTACTCTCTACGGTTTCGGTGGTTAAACATCCTCTAAATTTCTTGTTTCTTTTCGGTGTCTTTTCTCCTGGGCTTTTCCAAAAACAAAAGAAAGGGGATGATGGGAGGGAACTTTCAACGCAGATGATGTTCGGGCTTTTCCTTTTGTTCGAGAAATCTTTTCCCTTGTTTCTTTTTCAGTCGAAGAAGGGGAGGCTTCGTGTTTGCGATTTTTAATAGCTAGTCCATGCGCTACGGTGATTGTTTTATGCTCGTTTGGATTCCGAATAATTGAATTCCAGATACAACTTTTTTTCCCTTTTGTGCGCCGTGCTATTTCAAGAGAGTTCATATCCACTCTCAAGACGGAAGGCGGTGCAAAGAATGATGCGATAACCGAAGCCAGCATAAAGAGCGCAAATGTGGGACTCTCCAAAGACCCTGAAAGAAAAGGGGAGCGAGCACCATTACGATATCCCTACCCAATGAGCCACGCAGGCGCAAGCGCACACAGTATTTATCCTAAAGTGGCGCCGTTTTCGGAAGGCTGCAGTATCGCGGAATGGCCAATAATGCGTGGATGAATGAATGTATAGATAGAAAGGCCCTCTCCACCGCCATAGGCCTCGATAACTCTCCGACCCTTATGGTCACGCATTGTCACTCGTGATTGTGGTTTCTAGGAAGGGAAAGTCTGTATCCGGAGGGATGGTCGGTCGATATCTGTGGGAACGAGTATCGGTAAGACACCGGTACCCGTATCATATGTGAGGACAAACATCCGGTATGGACTCGGGGGCTCGAGATTCAGCGGATTTGACTTTTGTATTTTATTCTTGTATCATATCCGCGAGGTTGGGGCGGGAACGTTGCGTGGGTGCGAGGTTGATGTGAGAACAACAGATTGCGGATTTGATGGATGTTCGGGCCCTGAGGGGTGTACTTTGATTATCCTACGAACAATGGCGATAGCAGCGATGCATTCTCGGGAGCTGTGGTGTAGCTCTGGTTTGCTCCTAACTTGTCTGATAAATCCTACTGTACGGGTAGGTGCTTGCTTTGATTCGTGAGACTTTTGTTCAAGGGCGTTATCATCGTGGTGCGGAGTTTGTGGACGTGTGTTTTTTGGTGGATGGGTGGATACATTGGTTTGCTAACCTACGGCATGCAGTAGGATGAAAGTGAAAGTAAAAATAAAAATAGACGAGATCACTGTAATCGCTATTGGCAAGGTATCCAAGTCTCTCGCCATAATGTGCGAGTACAGCTAGACTCAACAAGGTGCCATCTTTTCTTCTCCCCAACAACAAACAAAAAATGACAAAACAAACAAACCACCCTAACTAATTATACCGAATCTTCTGTCCCCCTTTCTTCTCCGCCTTCTTCTGCCGATTACTCCGCGGTCCCTCCGGCGCGGCGTCAGGGGGAGACGGCATGCCAGGCATAAACCCGCTCATACCACGGTACATCCCGACGGCCAAATAAACCGCGTACATGGGAACGATAGCCTACTATACTGTTAGTCCTTGCCCGCCCGCCGGCTCTTCCGAGGGGTTAGAAGTAAAACGCACCCAAACCCACCACGCCCATTCCCCCGCCACCCCAACAAGTGCGAGCACACCCCAATTCACGTAGACGATATCCCACATGTACTCCGTAACGCCCTTAGCCTCCATATCTTCCCCGGCGGAAACCAATACCGGCGACCCCCCCCCATCCCCTCCAAAGGCGTACTTCGGCCGACCCAGGCGCTCAAGGTAGATTTCTATTACCAGGGATGGGAGCGAGAAGGCTGCATACTTGCTCCAGGAACCGGAGCGGTAGAGCAGGCGGTAAAGGATGAAGAGCGTGTGGAGGGCGAGGGTGGTGAGGTGCGTGCGGTCTAGGGTCGCGGTGTTGGCACGGGCGAGTTGTTTTGCGGCTTTCTGGAAGGGGGTTCGTTTTTTTTGTTAGTTGGGGTGTGTCAATGGGTAGGGAAGAGGGGAGAGAAGAGAGGGGAAGGAAGGAAGGGCTTACATTCGCCATCGCGGATTATTCGCGATGGTTGTGGTTGTTGAAGGGGTAACGTGGGTGGTACCGTATGGTACTGGTAATTGTAAAAGGTCGAGGGAGGCCTAGGAAGGAGAAATGGCAGACTGGAGAACAGGTGTTTTTACTATTCATGACGTTTCACGGTAACCGCATCCGTTGCGAGGCTCCGATGAGGCTCATTTCATCTTATCTCCTTGTCAGATCCAGGAGATAGACATCAGATTAGTAAGCTACTTTAGGATGGTGAGCATAAGAAAAAAGTGAGGCGGCTCAAATTCCACCACCCAGCCAAAAATTCAGGTGCCTAACTCTAGCCACAGCAACTTCGCAATGTTGACTCTGACAAGTTAATACCCTCAGAAGCCAATCGGAGCAAGTTCCTCACTTGCACTCTCTCACACAGAGGCACAACGGAAACCAAACCAGCGAGTTGACGAACAGGGGAGTGGGGGGTAATTGGCAGCTGCAGAGCAGACAGGCAAAAAAGTGAATTCCTCAAAGCAGGGTAACAAGATAATACAATAACCCGTTACCGATCCCAATTTGTCATCCGCCGGTTTTTCCTTTCGTTGCCCCACCATTGAGGAACGGTTATCGTACGAATACGAGTAGTACAGATCGCAGCTCGTCACCAGCCCAGTAAAAAAAAAATCAAAAAGTCGTTGGTCAGCTCGGGATCGTGAAGACCACCCCGCTCGTGCCCAAGTAATATTCGTCGGTCGGCCAGTAGGGTAAAAAAACAAAAAGTGTCATGATGTCATACCTCACGAAAAGCCCATCGGCGAAGCCGTGCTCCTCAAGCAGAAATTCTCCGCCCGTTGATATTTCGTAGGTGGGAGAGAGATGTGTGTGTGTGTGTGAGTGAGAGAGTGTGTGTGGGTGTAAAACGATAATTCCCAATTGCTCTTCGTTGAAGAGGGTCCCAGTAGGCCGCGCAAGGGATGGCCGAAATGGGAATACCCGTCCTGCTATGCATACCCAACAACTTATCGATGCTTGCTGGAACTTCATGGTCCTTTTGAAGTTTAAGGCGGGCAGCGGTGCACCGGATAAGAGCGAATAAAGGATACCTGAATGTGCAGAAAGATTGATCAAACCAGGATCGAGAACCCGCAGTATATGTGGTGCGGATCGGCACTACAGACATTACAGCACATGATGACTGAGTGCCCCCTCCTTCTCTGATTCAAGGAAAAGGTATGGATCAAGATGCGTTCAACATAGTTGGGGATTTGGAGCTATGGCGGTACTATGGGGGAGAAAGGGTTTTGATTAAGGATTTTGCTTCTTTGATTACTGAACTTGGAGTAAATTTGCCGGTTAGGTTAGAGATTTTTCCACTTACAATAGGATCCATGTTGGGATTTTGAACTGTTTTTATTACAGATGTGGTTAGGATTGATGATTTGATAATATTGTTATTATTTATTTATTGTGAATTTAAGGAGGTTGGGATTTCTTAAATTTTGTTTTTTTTAGGGGGTTATTAGGCCATACCTTAGGGTGGGTTTTTCCCTGTGTTGAAAAGAAAAAAAAAAAAAAAAAAATCAAACACATGACCCAATTTACCGAACCCCGTTTGGATAAATAGAATAGTAGACGAGAATTTGGGTCAAATGGCCTTTTTTTCCGTTTCTTACCCTGCAGATCTTTCGGGTACTTGAACCGTAGCCTAACTAGTGAGTTGCTTTTTGATCTCTACGGAGGGCTGCTTTGCATAAGGGTGACTACGAGTACCTGGTCTACGCCATGCGTCGAGGAAAAAACCGAGAAAAGGAAAAAAGAGAAGCAAAGAGGTGTTGCTTTACGGTGCAATTTTGTGTCTCTGTAGATGCCATGAGGAGATAGGCGCAAGGAAATGAGCTATCTCACATGTTTTACACCGCTATTCTAACCCAATCACCGCCTGTAGACTATGATACATGCTAAAACTCCTCACCACGTAATGTGCATGGCCCCCAAAACAATTAGGCCACCTTCACTGGGCAAAAGCCACTAGCAAGATAATAAGTATAGTGGTGCTTGATGGTAGCGCCAAAAGTCTCATCGTATCTCTTGCGGCCCTTGTCGAGCGTAGACAGCCCAATTGCTCTGGATGCCATGCACATTTTGCTGATATATTCCTACCGGTGTAAGGGCAAACGGCAGGTTAAGAGCCGAGGGTGAGAAAATAAAAAGAAGAAATAAGATCTGTTGGAGAGAGTTGAGATGAGGTTTCAAGCAATAATCGCAAGTCTGCTAGCATAAAACTTCTTGGATGAGGTTGTTACTTCTCAGAGTATTGAAAATTGCTTAAAGGCTCATCTCAACCTTCTCTCTCTTGCAGACCCAAGTTCGAGCACAGAGTCTTCCGTAATCAGGGTGCCAGGGGGGAGGGGTTGTCGTTTGTAACCCGGAGGTGGGGGGGTGGGGTAGATTCGGAGCGGTCTTTATCGAGATTCTCTCTTTGGATACAAATTCTAGAGGGCGGGACTTTGTTAGAATGGCGATATTACACAAATGATGCGGGTGCAGTGCTCACAGTTCAGGTGAAGATAAAGTCAATCCGAAAGTGAATATCGATGAAGTCCCTCTTCATAGATCCCTTCTAGCTTTACAGTACGCTCAATGTTTTTGAAAAGCTGGCTGCGTATTGTAAAGGGGTGGAAACCGTAGGAGACGCGGGAGCGAGTTTGAATCGAAAGGAGGGGGTCAGGCCTGGGCGTACCAGGCTTCCGATATCGCTGATTTTGTTGTCCTTTTTTCGATTATAGCCTTTCTCTGACATCTCCTATTTTTGGCTCCCGAGTAATCTGAACAACAGAAAACCAGCAAGCCCATGATGTAAATATCTAACGCATGCACACACCACCGTCTTCGGGAGTTCTCGTCTCCAGCTCCCATCATCACTTGTACTCTGAGTATCCCCCAGAGCACAACAAACGGCGTCCCGAACCGTTCGTCACAAGCTCCCGCTTTCGCAATGTCGCTCGCAAGGCTTCGAAACATCATCGCACCGGAGTATATGGTTTGGTGACGCTCGCGCCTGTGACGTTCGGTGTCTCGTATCTCTTGTGAATCGGTCTTCCTGGCACTTGAATACCAAGGCTCCGCCGTATAGAATGCTTATCGTATGAAACGTACAAGAGAAAGCGTAGACTGGGAATATCGCTACATAGGCCCTTTATGAGATTTTCGCAACCAACAGTGGGGTTTCATGATATGGTGGTCAGCCTACCTTGATCTGTTGATCACTTCAGCATCAATTTTTCCTTCGCTCTTAGCCGGCATTAAGCCCCGGCTGTGCTAACATCTTCAGCCTGAAAACATCTGAGCTCAATGAACCTTCAGGCAAACGCTATCCCTGCCAATCTAGTATGAGACCGATGAACTTTGGCCATTTTGTCTTTTGAGTAGCATGCAGCGGGTGCCACATGAGGGCTGGCTAGGTTCTAGGTCTTGCAATGGAGGGTGTTTGGACTCGTTTGTAGAAGATAAATGTCCACATAACTGTTGATTTGGCAGCGGACATCACCGAGGTTTAGTTCGCCGTTACCCGTCTAGAAAAACGGTATCGATACCGCTGGAGGACCCGGACTTTAGTCGAGGCAACCGTGGTGCAAAGCACACCTGAGCCACTTGGCACTTGGCAGGAAGGAGTGATGATGCGGTACTGAGGACGTGGTATAGCTACTGGATTCTAGTTGCGGAGTTCAAGCCGGAATTGTTGCAAATGACCACACCCTTGGTACTACCACCTGAAATTCCGAAGCACCGTAGGTGGGAGGGCAGGGGAATTCGTGGATCTTGTGCTCGTGCTACTGATCCCGCATGCCCTGTCATTATTTAGACAGAGCCTTTCCTGTCTTGTGGCTTCCTTTTCAAAGAGCTATACTCGAATGGCTTCTGAATCTGGACTGAGCCCTCGAATAAGGCAGGAAGCAGTAGGCAATGAACCATCCAGTGGCTGGAGTTCATCCTCTGACCACAAGGTCATTCAGAGCATTATGCCAGCAGTTGTTTGACAGCAACTAAAATTATTAGATCTGGTTTGGCTAGCGGGGATGTCAAGAACATACCTCACAACAACGAAGATTTCTTGTGGGGGTTCCTAGGTTCGTTACTCCCTGGCCTTTATGGGAGACAGTTCTTGGTCCGAAACAGAGCTTTGCTCTTGGGTTGTGGGGCCCGGAGCGGTTCTGGCGTTGTTGGGGCCTGGCCCCGTGGCAAATCAGTAACCAATCAGATCCGATTCCTCCCTCATGAGACGTGAGGTCTCGATCAAAGGACCATTTCTGGACTCACAGCTCATCACTCGAGCTCACCGAAAGACGGAGGAAGATCTTAGCGGGGTAGGGGTGTAGAATGTAAGGGAGTGACGACTTTGGAGTATCAGCTGGGACATCCAATGATTATAAGTTGTGTGTTAGGTAGACAGAATTTCTTACCATGCATCAATATTTGCCTTTGTCAGCTTGCCGCACCACCCGAACCCTGCCAGACTTCCATTCACTTCTGGCTGAGCAAGGAATGTCAGCATTATCTCAACCAAACCAAGGAAATCATCTAGCTCACGGATGAACTCTACTTTCTTGTCTGCATGGTTAATCCTGCAGGGCTGCGATACCAGTTCGAATGATAAGCAGGGTTCCTGGTATGGGCCTTTGGTTATTGCATGCAACCTTTCATGTTTAGCGCTGGTCGAGAGGGGCCCATCTCGGGGAACCTTTAGGAGATCATAGGACCCGTTTTCGCTTCAAAACATGTCTCGAACCTTAAAGCCAGTTGGTCAGTTATCATATGTTTGTATTCAGTGAACGTGCCTCGGGGCTTGCATTCACCCATGGATCTTGTTTGTCGGTAATAGCTCATTCGCAGGTTGGTAGGTAGCGATCAAGAAGGGTCTCTCGGTGACACCTGTCGGATTAGATAGGCTTTTAGCTGAACTGCAGCATCTGTATAGGCGGGTGCAAATACGGGTTGTCGGGTCTCGTGGGGAGAATGAAGGAAAAAAAGGGGGGGATGGCGGGTCTTGGATGTCGTCTAGCAAAAAAGCGACTGATCGATTCTCTTTCAGTCTGGTGGAGACCTTCAAAAAGCTTTGTTTCGCTGACGTGTCCTTTTATCCTGTAGGATGAAGCGAGATCGGACTGATGGTGCTGCTTGCCCTGCCGTTACCTCTAGTGATTCTTGATTCTCGATTATCATAAAGTGACGGGAGCGAAACGGAACGGAACGCAAGATCTATGCTGTGCTATCTTATGCACGAAGCCAGCGAAAAATAAATACCGTCAGGGTGATGGTGATGAAGGGGAGAGCAACATTTGAATTCGAGACTCCTCGTTCTTTCACAACACAAGGTGCAAAGGATCAAAGAAAGTCTTACCAGAACTCGCAGGGCAGGAGGGAGTTGTCCTCCATCTTCTCTTCCTGCTCTCACTTCTCCCCCGGCCCCTCCTCTCCCCCGCCCTTCCACCCTAGGTACTCACTCCCTCGCCGCTCCCCCTCCTCTAGTTCTCTACCCCTCACGTACCGCTGAGGGAAAGATCAAAGGCTGCGATGAAAAAATTTTCCAAACGGGGAAGTTGCTTTGGTTGCACTGCTTTAAGTAAGGTTAAAGTGCCGACGCTCAGGGCTCCGGGGCGTTTTGGCGTTTGTGGTGGATCCCCCGGAATGCATCGGAGTGCATCATACTCTCTAGTCAACCTCATCACCGGGTGCTCGGGATTACTTCAGTCTGGCGGGGCAAGTCTAAGACATGGACTCAAACTTGGCGCGCAAGTGAGTTGTCAAGACATAGTAGCCCGGATTCCCAGGTGCCTGGAGAGGGCCATTATACGTGGGGCAGTCGAGCAGGGTACTGGTAGGCTATTATAGTACAGTAGCTTACAGGCGTAATGAAGCGGGGTACAAGTCTGCATACGGGAGTCTATTGGAGGATTGTTCAAGATTGGGTGCTTCAACGAATAATTGGATCCTTGGGATGTTAGGATAGGGAAGCCGTTTCACACGGAGCTGCACTCACGGACTGCCATTAGAGGAAACATGGTATCGAAATTGACTGACCGCTGATACCTGTCGGAATACTGTATTTCACGGATTTGCCCAGCCCCTGACGCACGCATGAATGATTTCTTCGAAAAAGATACCGTATTGTACCCGTACAGAAGGAGGAAAAAGAAAAAGGTAAAAAGAAAAAGAAAAAAAGCCATTAAAGCGTCAAATATACTCGTCCACGCCCCTAACTTTCAATCCTCATGGCTTGTGAGAATAGGGCTTTTGTTTTTTTCATTTTTTTCCATCGTTTAGCGCTGTGCCCTTTTTTTATTTTGACTAGCTAAGGCCTCTGACCTTCCACAAAGTGTAATGCTTCTTCCTTGCTAGCAATTTTGACACTAGAGGTTTTGTATGTGTCCTGATAAAGCACACCATAATGCTTATCCGCGACCATAACGAGTTCTGGCCTGAACGTCGTACACTGTCGATATATTTCCACGTTAGTTGTGTAATACTTTGGTTATTTATTTAATTTGTTGGGGTGGGGGTGTCAAAAAGGTAACATGGTACGTACGATAAATTGACCGTTTTCTGCCCGCGATGAGAGATCCTTCACCATTTGTGCGACTGCTGTTCTATATTGTGCTGTGCATAACCCCATGTAAGCTTGTGGTACCAACGAAAAAAAAAAACCTGGGCGCAGGATTCCCAATAGCCGGGCTGTTGGGCTGTTAACAGCAAGTTAATATCCTGCAGCCAGCAGACAGCACATGTTACGTACTCCTCTTGATTAATCCACCCTCAGGGATTAACTTGGTTTTGAGTACCAACGCAGTCCAGTTCTTGAGAACCCTGAGGAAAAAAAAAAAAAAAAAACCCTCCGCCCAATAGCGAGAACTTGTAGATAAGATCGGACTTACCATCAAGATTCGCATCAACCTCATCAAAAAGGTAAAACGGTGCCGGATCACACTGCTGGATGGCAAAAATAAGAGCCAACGCACCTACTTAAAATTAGCGAATCATTTCTTAATAATCATTCAACTCTCCGCATGATATACTCGAGTATCGCCCGAAGAAATAGGGCGTGGGGAGACAGTAACGTGACTTACACAGGCTCTTTTGCCCACCACTTAATTGCTGGATCCTCTGCTGTTCATCATGTCTCGAATTGAAACTCACGCTAATACCTACCCCCGTGTAATTCTCCACCCCACCCCTCCTACCCTCCCCGTCATCATCGCCGCTACCTTCATCATCACGTTCCTCCCTATCTACCCTCCTCTGTATGACAAGCCTTCCTCGCCCAGCTGGTACGAGTTTCTCGAAAATCTCTGCGAAATCTTTGGACACTTGTCTGAATGTCCGCTCAATGGCCTCATCCTTACGCTGGTCCAAAACCTGAATCAGCTCTTCGATAGAAGATTGACTGGAGTCTAATTCTTCACGTCGCTTTATTAGAGTATCACGTTGTTTCGTGAAATTTGCATACTGTTCGAACGCTTTTTTGTTAACGTGGGAGTATTTCTTTAGAGCCTCGTTGACCTTATGAAGTCGTTTAACAACCTACACATCCTCCGAACGAATCAGTAACCGCATGTTTAAAAAGAAAGCGAGGGGGCGCATTAAAAGCTGGCGCATGTCGCCAAGATTGGAGGCGCGCATTGCGCACCCAAATGTTGCTTTTTGAGGATTTACCTGGTTGGAAGCTAGCCTCTCAAATTTCTCGAAAGCTTCTTCGGGTAATACGCCTAAATCTCTAATATTCCGGCTGCATTCCTGGGCCTTGTCTGTAAGCAGGGCTCTCTTAGCCATGCTCCTCTCAATTTTCTTCTTCTGTCGTTCGATATTCCGTGCCTCCTCTTGCTGCGCCGTTTGCAGTTCAGTCTTCTGACGCTCGAGGTCCTCGAGTTCCTTTTTTGCCTCATCAAGTTCTTGATCGACCTCGTCTAGTCTGGTCTTGACCCTATCAATTGACTTTCCGATTCGCTTTAGCTCTCCCTGGCTTTCCTTCAGATCACTACGCCTCCCACCTGACCCCGTGGTCTCCAAATTGTCCATACTCTGTCCCTTTAACTGATCAAGTCTCATCCGTAGGTTCTCTCGTAGCTCGACTTCAATGATAGACTTCCGGCTTTCCTTTTCGGCCCTCTCCAGAGCTACTACTGACAAGGTCTTCCGTACTTCTTGGACAGTTCCGGTGAGTCCTTCGAGTCTAGATTCCTCGGCAGAAGTAAGAGATTTCTTGAATTCGCTGCTGATCTCTGACTGATATGCTTCCAGTTGCTCACCTAGGCTCTTCAAGCTTGCCTCAACGTTTTCACTGCTCTTTCTCTTCCTCTCGAGATTATCTTTGAGTTGCCCTACTGTGCCTACTAACCCTTGCAAATTAGCTCTGAGGGGCCCGTAACTGTTTTCCAATTGGCCTCTCTTTGCCTCCGCCTTTTGTAATTCTCCCACCGCGTTCGTAACTTCCTGATCCTTTCTCTCAATTCTTCTCTTGATTTCCATGGCTTCCCGTTTCTGTTTTTCATACGTTTCCCGCCATTTCTTTACAGCTTTCACGGCCTCTAATCTGCTGCGTCTTGGATCGTGATAGCCTCCTGTCAATGCACCCTTCTTGTCTGCTCTATCACCAGCAAGTGTTATCGCGCTGAGGCCATGAGATCTAGCATACTGTGAAGCCACATTGAGGTCGGGGCAAACAATTGTTTTCCCGAAAACATGCTCGAAGGCCTTAGCGTATGTTTCGTCGTATTCGATATAATCCAACATTGGCAATGCGTCCTTGGTGCCAGGAAAACTTCCCAACCTTGGCTTAAGTCTATTGAGTGGCATAAAAGTAATTCTACCAGCCTTCTCGCGCTGTAAATGCTGGAGAACGGTGGTTGCCGTGTCGTCATTGTCAACCACATAATGGAATAAACTTTGTCCAGCGGTGACTTCAACAGCTGTGCGGAAGTTCTCTTGAACATCCATCAATTCGACAAGAGTTCCATAGCATCCTTCCAAATTCAGTCTCTCCTTGATTCGTCTAACTGCTGCAAGACCTCGCGAAGTGTTTTGGTCCATAGTGTAGGACAGGGCCCTCTCCGCCTTCTCAAGTTCCTGGCGTGATGACTCCACCAACGAATCCAATTTCGCATCCTCGCGCCACAGTTCCTTTCGCTCATCGACCAGTCTATTGCGGTCTTCTTTGCGGGCAGCAACATCTTCGGCTATCTCTTCCAGAGTTCCAGATCTACCGTCAAGCTTTTCTCGGATACTCTCAATCTCCGCCTCCACCCTAGCGACTTCAGCCTCCAACTCTGAGGTCTCGGTTCCCAGCCCATCCATTATGACCTTTCTCTTCCCCAGGGTCTCCTGGCATTCCCTGACCTCTTGCCTGAGCCACTCATCCCGTTCCCTTTTATTCCGAAATTGAGTATTACGTCCCTGTTTGGCGTACAATCTCTGGCGTGCGGCCTCAGCCTCTTCCAACTGCGACTTTAGTTTGGCCTCCTCCTCTTTCTTCTGGTTGTACTCAGGAAGAAGTTCGCCAAGTTCGGCCTCACGCTCAGCGATACTGTCGGTGATTTCTTGAAGTTCTGCCTCATACCGGGCCTTGGCCTGTTGTAGATGTTCTTGGTCGGCGGTCAAAGCCTTAACGTCCAGCTCAATTTGCGCACGATGTCGGACATGTTCTCGATATTCTTCCTCAAGCTGAGTTTTGTCGACCCGAAGGAGTTCCGATTGTTGCTTGTTTGCTGTAATCGATTGGTCAAGGTCCTTGGATCATTGCATAAGCTAAGACTCAATCGGTAGATTAGAAAAGGGGAAAGAGCAAACCTGTATTTCTTTCTCACGCTCAATAAAAGCCTCCCTGCTATCTTCGTTGATTTCAATGCCACGTGCTCTGGTTTCTTCAATTCCATCAATAGCATTATTGATCTCAACTTGCTCTCGATGGTAGATTGTATATTCAAGACACCTTCGCTCCCTGTCTTTCTCCTGAAACCCCCTCAACTCCTCTTTTTCTTCTTCCAACTCACTGAGTCGCTCTTCAATGTACTTTAGTAGTTCATCAATCTTGGCTCGCTTGCTCTCAGTTTCCTCCATGATCTTAAGAGACTCGGTTCTCCGTTGCTCATAAACTTGGGTTCCTGCTACTTCTTTGAGGAGGTTCAGTCGCTCGAAATCCTTCATGTTTGTAAGCGTAGTAACACGGCCCTGCGGGACAATGTAGTAAGGGTTGCTTCTAGAGAAACCGGCACTCTCTAATAGATTCATTACGTCGCTCTTAGTGGCATTTTTTCTGTCAAGCGAATACTCGTCCTTCTTGAGACCAATTGTTCTCCTTAGCACCACCTCATCCCTGCCCGTGGGAAATCGCTCGTCACTATTGTCGAAAATAATTTCAACGTATGCGCTCATAACCGCAGATCCGGAACCCTCGTGTAAAAGCGCTTGCCGTTCTTCTCGTCCCATTTGGGTATACGCGTCGGAGAGAACAAACCGGATGGCAGCGAAAAAGTTGGATTTGCCGGAACCATTGTGACCGACGATAACATTGGTTTTGGGCGAAAAGGGCTCGATAACTGTTTGTTCCTTGTAGCTGTTGGATTTTGTAAAAAAGTAATATTAGCAAGATCAAAGCAGTCACAGTAGTTATAAATGAATGAGAAAAGCTGTCATACGATTTAAAACCCTGAACGATTATTTGTTTGATGTGCATTTTGCCGGTGTCGCGATTGGTCGCTGGCGACACTCACGACAACTAGGCTACCGGTATGCGATTTTATTGTGAATTCGAGTGTTCGTTGTCAGGCTTGTCAAGAGGTCGGGGGGAAGAGATGAGATTGTTTGATGATTGCGGTAGTTGGTGGTGCAGCAAATGGAAGTCGCGCACTTGGGGTAAGGAGACGACACGAGAGGGCAACGCGTTGTGGGGCGTATGGTAGCGGCATGGTGGATGGTGGGTGCCAAGAAGCTACGTTTCTCGTGAAACTCAGACATGCCCCCAGCGGGAGTGTCTGTTTGATACATCGACACCACTGTACTCGTATCATACTTGAGCGCATACGGCACTATTCTGTTTCCTCTGTTTTTATCAGGGCTTGCCAGGCCACTGGACTTGAGAATTCACAAGATATGATACAAGTGTCTGAGCGAAAGTTTCAGTACAGCTCCCAGTGAACGCCCTTGTGAAATCTCTGAAAAACCCCTGGTTAGTTTGGGCGTTCTTTGTAACCTTAGGAAAACTACCGTACTGCAGTACCGTTGGTGGTGGGCTTATGACAAGTGAGGCAAGTTTGAACCCCGCTGGCTAAAACTGGGAGTGCGCAACTATGTAAATGGCAAATCTTGATGTCCTTGGGAGTGAAAGAAAAAACTCGGGCGAACCCTCCGCTACTCTGCTGTAGCTATAGTAGCTTTATGGTACTCAATTTTTTGATTGGCTGATAGATCCAGATGCCGATGGGTTCGACTCAGTTTTTTTTTTTTGCTGAGTCTTTAGATTTATATGTAAAGCTAAAGGAAAATCTTGGCAAGTACTCCAAAGAATAAAAGAAATTTGACTACACTATAGTATATAAATAATAGTAAACCTATTACCTGTATACTATCTTAATGACTCCTATGAATTAATGCCTTATGATTTCAGATTTAATTCTCATACTATATAAAGAGGAGAAATATTTAATCTATGTAAAAAGTTTAATATATTTTGTATATTAAGAAAGGAAAATTTCTTAATTAAAACTCTTACTACCATGTTTTCTTTCCATAGAGTTAATTCCTCATCTATGTTAAACAACTTTGGATTCTTTTATGTTTTAGTATCAGAATGAGAGTAACAATTAGTAATTATATACTTGAAGGTTTAGAAAATTAATTTGTAGTAATTATTTTATGGGTCCTGGTCCTAGTTGGATCAATTCTTTTATATTATAAAATAACTTTTAATTGTAATTAGTTGATATATTTCTTCAGAATAGAACTTCATAAGAACCATTAACTTGAAGTTTTAATAATTACTATAAGGAGACTCATACTTATAATAAGTTAAGCATTTTTAATTATACTGTTTTATATTGATTTTTTTAATAGATCTTTTAGCTTCTGCCTAGGATTTACCTATTGGTTTATTTATTATAAAGGTGCTAACAGTTTAAAACTTTTACTTTTTATTATTTCATATAATATAATACCCAAGTATCACACTTAATAATTTAAAGTTAGTTTATTTAATAAGTTACTTACTATTTGGAGTTGTTTTTCTTTTGTGGGAATTGTATTTTTTTCTGTTTGTTGACTTTCTATTTTGTTTGTGGTGGTATTTTTTTTTCATTGTGCGGTGTATGGGGATGAGGTAGTGTAAGATTTGGTTAGTAGAGTAAGTAGATAGTATAATAACTTTTCAATATAAAGGTACTTTACATGAAATAGTAGTTGATATCTGTTATATGATACCCTAACTGAGAATTCTCTCTACATCTACCTGGTTTATGTGCTTAGTATTAGTAAATCATGATTGTCCTTATAAGCCACATCTTAATACTGTTTCCTTTAAATATTCCATAGGGCCATGCGATACTAGATGGGATCTTCTGCATCTTGGTCGGGGTACAGGTGTTATTAAGTACATAATGATGTTATAATACCATATTCGTGCGCTAGGAGGATAGGAGGAAACCGAGAAGTGAAAAATCTACCCTTCATGACATTGTGTATATTGTTTGAGCATAGGCAGTTGAGATACCTGGCACGGCCTCACTGGGATGATGATGTCGCCGTAGCAGAAAGGGCTGCCTTCTCCTTGGCGTTAGCTGCTAATTGGATGACTGGTAGAAGCATTCGGGCCCGGCTAAGAGATTGTTTTTCGGGGGCCATGTTTCGAGTTGATCTGTCAGTTTTGTATGCAAAAAGGCATTACAATGACCGGAGTCTTCCTATTCGAAAACTCGCATAAACGTTTTTCAACCCTGAGCCGAATGCCTCTAACAGGGGGATGGGCTTGAAGATGTGAAGAACCGGGGTTAGAGACGGATGAATATTTTCTTTTTCTATTGAACAATAACCTTATCCCACAACCGTTGATTTTAATATTAATCTACTCGGATGTTGAATTGATACTTGTACCTACGGGGGGGGGCATCGGGGCTTTACCATCGCAGGGATGATGGTAAAATCTGTTTGTAAATCTCTATAATCATATCCCATTCAACCTAAATCTGCATTTACTTTCATAGTCGGTAGCTAGATTTATCGCACAGTTTCCACTAAGAATAATCCGCAATTCGTCAAGTATTAGAGTCGAGGCCATTGGTGCCTGGGGTTACTACAGTTTTGATGCTGACTAAGTTAAGGTATCATAATAATATTAGTTAAGAAAAGAATTTGAGCAATGTGTCGAGTTACCTAACATAGAATTTAGCAGACTTTTTATCAAAAAAAATGTCTGGAATAGTTTATTTTGGTATCATAATATTATTTATTGAGGTTGTCAGATCTTAGACTGTTGCCAAGATCGGCTTGGCCAAATCTATTTTGAACTCAAAAAAGAAAAAAACTAGGAACACCTATCCTCAACTTTTTTTTCGTCAGGCCCTGCTCGCCACGAAACCTCCTCAGTTTCTCTCAGCCATCCTCCTTACTTCCACGAGAACTCATCGGATCGGTATGCAACCTTAATATTCCCCCTATTTCTCTCTTTCAATCCATACTATTATACTTACTTTTACTTTGTAGGCAGGCCACTCTTAGGTAAGAGGGTCAAGGAAAAACCTGGCATAAACAGACTTCGACTTCCCATTCTACTATGACCAGTATCACAGCACCTTCTGCTGCCGCTTTGGGTACTGCAGATACGGGGAAAAAGTTTGTCCAAAAGCCGGAGAAGCCTGACCAGATTGAATTTGAAGGGAAGCTTAAGGCGGCCCAAGAGGAACATGACGAAGTTCGTCAGAAGTTGGTATGTGCGAAATCGTATTCCTTGATTACTTGAATTTTGGGGTTTTCCAAGGTTCTGAATTTTCCTTGATAACTTCGGGCTGTAATTGGTTTTTCTAACCATCTCGCGACTTCAGGGCGAAGTTAAGGCGAAGTTAGATCTTGCCCAGGCTCCTGGGAAAAACCCTCTCCAAAACGAGCTTAGGGAAAAGCTTTCCAAGCTCCGAGATCAACAATCCGCGAAAAAGAGTGACCGTGCAAAGATTGACGGGGAAATCAAGGCAACAGATGAGAGTCTCAAGGCTAAGATAAAGGAATTCAATGCTAGAAAGGGAAAGATCCCATACAAGACTCTCGAAGAGCTTGATAAGGCCGTCAAAAACCTAGAGAAGGACGTAGAGAAAGGGGACATGACACTGGTCAACGAGAGGAAGGCTCTATCTGAAATCAGTAAACCTCTATTTTTATCAAATGTTATGCGGGACTGGTCGCATTGCTAATACTTTGAAATCATAGCTACTCTTCAAAAGCAGCGCAAGAATTTTGGTGCCCTCGACGCTGAACAAAAGGTAATTGACGAAGAAAAGCGGAAGCTCCAGGAGCTTAAAGACAAGAGGAAGGATCCCGACGTTCAGAAACTAGGCGGCGAGTACGAAGAAACCAAGAAGCAACTTGACACAATCAAGGCTGAGCAGGATGAGGCGTAAATACTCCTATCCCACTTTTTACGTAGAGCGATCGTGCTAAGCCTGCTTACAGTTTCGCAAACTTGAATAAGCTCCGCGATGAACGCAGCAGCCTGTACGAACAGCAGAAGGAGAAATGGCAGAATATTCAAGATCTGAAGGACGACTACTATTCTGCTAGGAATGCATACCGAGAGTATGAGAAGGAGGCGTGGAGGATTAGGAAGGAGAAGAAAGCTAAAGAAGATGAGGAATATCGTCTAGCTAAAAAACGTGAAATCGCACAACAGAAGATGGGTATGTGACGCTCCCACGGGAAGATGGAACCATTTCTGACCCTTAGTCCTGGGATATAGAGGAGGCATCGCAAAAGGCCTACACTTCCGAAATCCAGACCTGCGAAGGCCTTATTGGATATTTTGATCCATCTTCTGCGGAGGCTGCCCGAAAAGCCAAACTTACCCGTGAACCGCGAGCTCTTGCTGCTCAACCTACTCGTTCTGTCGATGATAGTGCACCAAGTGGCAAAAAGCTTACGAAGAAAGATGACCGTGAGGAAGACTATTTTATTGGTAAGCCTAAGAAGGGCAAGAAAGGGAAGAAAAATACCGGAACCACCTCTCCGAATCCCGAATCTTCTGCTGCGCCCGCCGAGTCCGAGAGCGGCAAGATCAATCTTCCGGGTGGTGTCGTGCAAGAGCTAATCAAAGTCGATATCTTGCCTCCTGCAAATAAAGAGGGCGTCCAGAGAGTTCTTAAAGAGCTCAGAGACAAATTGGCTTGGTATCAGGACAATCAGGACCAGAAAACTAGAGAGGTAAAACGATGTCGAATCCCTTATGTTGCCCATCACTAATACTATTGTTATAAATAGAATATCGCTAAGGCTCAGAAAGAGATTGACCGTCTTGAGGCCGAGGATTTTGGTGGTGCAGGGGAGAAGGAAGTCGCCAGTGCTACTTTGGGTGCTAATGAAGAACCTGTTGAAACCATCGTTGCAGAGAATGGCGAGAAAGAGGGTGGAACTGAGGAAAGGGCAGAGGAGAATGTGGAATAGAAAGATCTACTTCTCCTTCCTTTTTGCCCTCTTTATTTCTCCCTTGATTTTCCTGGCACTTTTAAAAAAGATCCTAATTGGTGACGTCGAAAGCTTTTACGATTTAATGCTTCGCCTCGGACTCCGGGGAGAAGTTCACGGGCCGGAAATTTTCACTTGTTACATCATTCCTTCTCTTTTTCATCTTCCGCTGTGTGGTATTCCTATCCCTTGGGCGTGGGAAAGGATATATTGGCTCGGTCTCTGTTTTTGGCTGGGATATACAAATGGGTGTTTTAAGTATACGGGTTGGGGAAGGGATTTTAATGGCTTATAATGATTTCTGTCGTTGAGATTATACATGTAATACCTAGTTACGAATATTACACCAACGACTCCAGCCCGTTTCGTAAGCCATAGGCGGAATTCCCTCACCGTAATCCTCGTGAATTGTTGTTACACAGTTTCCTAGACAATTCAAGAAACTGCCCCCAGCTGTGAGTTTCCAGGCGTGTCTAGGCGGCCACAAGGAATGAACCGAAACCACACTTCTGACAAAGAGTCGGGTTTACTTGCACCGGTCCTCTAACTGCTGAGCGGTCTGGGAATCTTCAACTCTTGACATACTTTCAACATAATAGCACATCGGTACTGGGTTTATATATTCGTAGATTTCAGGTATTTTGTGTTATAGCTCGCATAGTATTGCGCCCCAAATATTGCACCCTACCACGAGAACCAAATACCTATAGGTGACTTTTGTACTTTGTGGTTGAGATGTATCAAAGCTCAACCTCACCCAACAAGTATCTCCAACATGACAACCTATGCTTTTTAAAACACTAAAAACGAGACAAAGTGGTCTCTGGGGGCCGCGGACCTGAGTGAAACAACTGGCCAGACCCTGTTGCCCTTCCATACATATTATGCTCGTCGCCCCCGTCCCCCGTTTGGTTGGAGCGCACCAACATTAAAGTTTGATCTCATCCCAAGAAAATCGAGGCAAATAGGGGACAGGGGTATACGGGCACAAGTGGTAGAAGCGACTTGCTTAGCCTTCCGGGAGGGACAAACGGATCCCTTTAATACACTCAAAATTTCGCCTAGATGTAGTGCTGCGACATGTAGACATGCTGTAGGTCAATAGCGATATAACAACCCCCTCGGCGTCTTATATCGAGTGATTCAGGGTGACCAATGTTTCTGGCCGAACACTAGCTCCCTTTATAATCCCACTATCCAAACTTGTTAATCGAAAATCCCTAGCTTGTCGGAAATTTATTTGGATCCCCTGTGCCTTCATAGTCCCTTCCGTGTCGGCAGGGCACCTTGCGGCAAATGCTTTAGTAACATATATCGTAGTTAGAGCATAGACAGGCTCGTGAGGAACAGGCTATTCATGATGTCATCCAGAGTGTATTAATCCCCTTGCCCAACCTCAATTGGATAATTGGTGCTGATTTCTTGTTGATAGATTGCTCTGAATCTTTGGAGTGCAGATGTCCTTATTTGCTCCGTAGGTATCGTAGAGTACGTTCTTGGTAACCGGTTGGACTCTTGAAGAATTGCTGACGCTCTGTTCACTAGCTCTAATATGTCTGCAGAAATCTACGATATAGGGCGATTCCGTCGTCTGATCAGCATCAATCTCACCGGTGCGTTCTTGTGTGCACAAGCTGCCGGGCAACGGTGGAACTAACTGGTGCAAGAGCTTACGGTCAGTGAAGTTAAGCACCTCCGGTATTGAACCGACCCACAATCCAACAACCCGAGGCGCCACCGCACCCTACATCGCCCGACTTTTGCTGAGGAGTTGTAAGGTGGGAAGAATATCATCTATAATCTTCCGTTCTCTTCACCAAATACACTCTCCTACGTGAGTCCCTCTTCGATTCCGAACCCTGGTAAATCCTGGGTACCTCAAGTCGACCGTTTGTTAAATAATTTTAGAGGGGTATGGTGCTTCTTGTGTGTTTGAGAATTTATGCTGGGAGACACAACACGCTGGTAGACTCTAGAGGGAGGGAGAGTGTGATTTGGTTGCTTCTTCGAAGTGACTGACTTTAGGGCTCCCTGGATGTAAGTAATTTTACCTGAGAAATATTATTAAGTTAGCTTATTTTTTAGTGGTTGGGGAACGTACGGTGCTAGGGAGCAAATGAACGATTAGGACGGGGTGACATTAATACCTATGTTGTGGCCGCGGCTCACGGTTGTCGCGCATGTCCCAATCATTGATAATTTGCGCAAGGGCAATTTGCGAGCAGAGATTGGGGTGTTTTGGTCTGTAGCATCATGAAGTATCACTCTCCCATATACCAGGTACAAGTGAAGAAAATGGTGCTGAGGACCAGTGCTTCCAGTCGTCCCGTCCGTCCTAGACGGGGCCAGGGCGAGTCGGGCGGCGCTAGTCTTGGGTTTCCTTTTATAGATACCATATTACCCCATTAAAATTTTGTTTATTCATTAATTTTATTCTGTTGTTTTACCTTATTTTTGTTTTAACTTATTGTAGCACTAGTGTGTGTCTTACTGGGTGCATTGACCAGCTTCAGTCGACGGCCGTCGACGGCCGTCGGACGGGCCTAGTCTTCATCCTCGTCATCCCGTCCAGTCGTCATCCGACTGGGAGCACTGGCTAAGATAGCCCAATCAAAATAGTTATTCAGGAAGGTCAAGACTGACTCGCTTTCAAGATAGATGGTATCCTTCTGGGTGTGTATAGATAGGAAAAATTGACCGACTCAAAGAACTCTCAAAGAAACCTTCTTTATAGCAATTCCGAAATCTTGGAGCAGTGTCTTCATATATCGTCCAGACCGAGAACAATTACTTTTGAGTATCAGAAGAAAACCGAGCACAAGAAAACCCAAGCTCTTCTAGAGCCATCAATACCGAATAGATGCAGTTAATGCGAGTACCGATATTGTGTGTGTCCTTTGGTTGCTGAATTTGTCATCATGCAGTTGAGTCCGCTAGGTGGTTTCATTTCAGGAAGTGGGCAGTTATCAGAATAGGTCAATCTCAGAAAGCATATTCCAACGACTTACTTTTTCCTTCTCTCTTTCCCTTGTTTCTCACACGAACAGTGAGCGGTCGAGATGCAGTAGCGTATAATGGGGTACTTCGCCTGCCGCTCCCTCTGGACTACTGGGAGAGAAAGGATAATCAAGGAACAGCCCGAGCATCTGTCTGCATGCCACTCAACTGCGGCAGTGGTTAGTAAATTGGACTAGTACATTGCCACTACGGATACTCTTGTTGGATAAAACCAGAACAGGTTGAAGAAAAAGGGGAAAAAGGGAAAAACTGCTCCTCGTGCCATATATATCTCGGGCCTTTTCAAGGAAGATGGGAGGCCCTTTCTTGGGATCCAACGTCTGACAGTTTCGGTTAACACCTTATATCGTGCAGATCCTGTAGGTTGGCCATAGGCATAATTCTACCGGGGTTTCTGTGTGGTGTGGAAGTATTTACTAAGACCGTTAGAATGGTAAACAAAATGCAAACGGATTCTTCAATGGGTTACCAACGTCTTTTATGCAACTAATACCATTACTGCGGGTCGAAGCATGTCTACGCCCGATATCACAGCTCCTGGAATAGAAAAGACGGGGGATGGCGGTCTGTGTTGCCTCGTCATACATGAGAATTATGTTGCGACTGCTGCTTGAGGATGGGCGCCCGGAGCTGGCGATAGCGGACCTAGTACTGTACTGGAATGAGACTGTAAAACCTTCCTGCTACGTGCATTTCAACCTTCTTTCGAAGAACTTCTTCATGATTTTTATTTAGCATAGTTGGAATTGTGTTTCGTGTTATACAGGTGATGGTTGGTGGTTGCAGATATTTGATCTCATTCCAAGTGTGCTTTAGGAAGAATACTCAATTGATGATTTCAGGCCCTGTTTGGTTGTGTCGGGCCCATTCTATTTGTCACATACAAAGGCCAATTTCTCTTCCATTTCATAATGGAACAACCAGTGGCAAATAGCCATTTGGTAACAAATAATATTAACCATTCTATTAAATTTTCAAAACAGCTCCAATACAATAGTTGTTGCTAACATAGAGAAACATCACATGCATCTAATTATAATATTAATATAATAACTATTGTTCTTCAAAATTACTTCTAAATAATATAATAATTGGAATATAAAACTACAACTCAGCTGTTATTAATTTAAAATCCAATGTCTAATAATTTATAGTGAAGGGAGAAGATATAAGATGAACATACAAGTGTGGATAGGAAGTAGGAAGAAAATAAGCATACTAAGGCCATAGAGACAAGAGAGACATGTATAATGGTCAGTCAGATTTAGTACTTAAAGTATCATTAGTAGATAATTTAAAGCTCAGCAGAATATATCTAGGGAAGTAAGTATTGGATAACAGTAAAGTCAGAAAGGCTGGTAATAATAAGGTGACTAATACTAAATTTACTAAACCTACTGAGAATATGAAATGGTAATCAAATAGTAATATAACTTTTATATTGATGAGGTCTCTTCATTACTGCTATTAGGCGGTAGTGTATGCTAAGGCCGATAACCAATACTGGAGAATGAATCAAGAAAGATAAGGCATAAACCACTCTGTTCACTAAAATTACTAGGAGCATGAAAGTGTATTAATTTTAAAGTGTAGAACAATATAATATTGATAAGATCTCTTTTCTGTTACTTGATTGTGTTTGGAGTGAAGGGAGAAACTCTTATATTTATATCCCACATGAGTTTCGGCAACCTCTACATCTAATACTTATACAATCTGCATACCACCAAATTCAGAAGCACTCAATCAACTTTTGATCAACTGATATGAACACTATGAGACTCTGAGAAATTTGCTCAATTTCTTTGAATATCATGTGAGTACTGATTACCCCTCATTATTACAATGCCAGTGGTCTGTGCTTGTTGGTGAAAGGTGTAACGGGAGTAGTCGGGGTTTGTTTCGAAAAGATCCAAGGTACACTCTAGTATTTAGAGATCAGGTGTTGTAGGGGTTCTTGTGTTCAAGGTGCTGATGTGATGGGGTTCAGGAATGTTGTAGTTCTAGAAATGCTAGAGTTCTGGTATGTTGAAGTTCTGGAGTTGTGAGGTTCTGGTATGTGTATTTGCTGGAGTTCAAGAGGTTCTGAGACATTCTAGAAGGTTCAAGAAAGAGAGAAGATGTTTGTATTCATGGTTCTAAGAAGTAGATACCAGGTTGTATGAAGAAAAAGGAAAAAGAAGATGGAAGGGACTTTTCCCTTCCTTATATACACTTATAGACTCCCTCCCCTAATCTGCCAAGCTTGCCTATCTAGGTAATACTGCAGAGTATTATCCTTTTATAGTATGTTTTTACCAATATAAAAAACTCATAACATAACATAGTAAAAACATAGTATTCAAAGAAGAAAAAAATATAAGTGTAACAGGACTGACAGTTACATTAGCCCCTTCCTGTAGGGCCGAGGCCTCTCGAGGCATTATTCTGGTAGTGGACCAGGCTTATTTAGATAAAGCTGATGAAACTTATCAATAGCTGCCAGTCCATTCACAGACTCAGCTGGTTCCCAAGAAGGATCTTCATAACCTGTCCAACGAATCAAGTATCGTAATCTTTGGCGAACTATTTTTGCATCTAATACTTCCTGAACTAACCATTCTTGTTCTCCATTAACCTTCACTGGTGTAACGTTTCGTAATCTTTCCAGCTCGTTTGCTTGTTGACAGGTATCGATATCATAATTAAGAGTATCGTTCGTACATTACTACTTGCATTACTGACACTCTAGTCAATATGCGTAACGCCAATATCCTTATCATTGTATTAAAGTAATAGAAGAGTAAAGAGGTAACCAAATCATATCGTAGCTGGGTTACTTAGAAGGCTGCGTGAAGAACCAACTACATGTTTGTCTCATCTTCCTTATATAGTTCTTCCTGCTCAACTATGAGTCACAACTGTGACTGTAACCGGTACGGGTACTTGGTTATATTTAGTTTGTTTTACTTGTTGTTTTAAGTATCGTTTGATACTTAGTTTGTTTTACTTGTTGTTTTAAGTATCGTTTGATACTTATTTACTTGTTGTTTTAAGTATCGTTTGATACTTAGTTTGTTTTACTTGTTGTTTTAAGTATCGTTTGATACTTAGTTTGTTTTACTTGTTGTTTTAAGTATCGGTTGATACTTTGTATGTTTTATATTTTGTTTCAAGTATCGCTTGATACTTATTTTAGTTTATGCTCAACGAGCAAGGAAACATGTATTTAAACACCGAGCAAGTCTGGCTTTGGAAGAGCAGACTTCGACAGATAGTATTCTGAATATACTCGGTTGAACAGTTACTTCTTTATTGCGATCTTAAAGACTCTATCTAGTTTACAACCACCTTGAAGCCTCCGTTAGGCGCTCCTTATAGCTACTCTTTGATTACCTTGGCCGCCTACCGAGAACCCTATCGAATACCTGACTGAGCCCCGGCCCAGACAGGTTACAGTGACTCATACACACGCGTAACATCTTATGACTCAACTGAGTCATTGCGCAAGAACAATATAACTATGAGTCGCTAACGTGACTCATGTGAAACATAACATCATATGACTCTAAATGAGTCATTCGTGTAACTATAACATATGACTCACAACCGTGAATCAAGTAAAACATTATGCATGTCAAATCAATAACATCAATCAATATAAAAACCCATAAAACAAATGAAACCCTATGACTCGTACATGAGTCATAGTGCTAAATAGCTAAGTCAGTCTAGAATCGTGACAACTGGAGGAGGAGGAGGAGTCTGTTGACCAGGTAAGGGGTCATCTGCTGCAGGATCAAGTAAAGAAACATGAAACACATTATGTATATGCATTGAATCAGGTGAGGAAAGCTTATAGGCATGAGTTCCCACACATGCCGCTATTGTAAAGGGTCCCAGGTGTCGATTATCTAGCTTTCTACTTGGATGCCGAGTACGAATATTCTTTGCATTCAACCAAACTTTATCTCCCATCTGAAATTCTGGTGCTGGGAGTCAGTTATTGTTGGCATATTCCGGTTGTCTTGCTTGTGCAAATGCAATTTCAGAATGCAAATGTTGATGAATATCCGTCATAGTTTTAGTAAAGGTTGCTGCATCTGGGTCCTCATTTTCGATTTCTTCATTTTCCAGATAGTCCATTCTTGGATAATATCCATAATTTGCAAAAAATGGTAACATTCCAGTAGTTTCAGAGTTTTGATTATTTCCCATGAACTCTGCCATTGGGAGCCACTGGGCCCAATAATCTTGCTGATAGTTGATAAATGAGCGCAGGTACTGCTCCATAATTGAATTAATTCTCTCTGTCTGACCATCAGTTTGTGGATGGAATGCTGTAGACAGACGACGATCAATTTTAAGTCTTTTACATATTGAGTTCCAAAATTCTACTGCAAATTGTGGTCCACCAAATGAGGTAACTGTTGTTGGTAGTCCTTGCAGTTTCCAAATATTATGCAAAAATATATCTGCAAGTGTAGGAGCATCAACTGTATTTCGGGAGGGAATAAGAGGTCGCATTTTAGTAAACTGATCTACAAGAACACAGAATGTGTCATACCCATTGCTCCAGGATAGTCCTGTAACAAAGCCTAAGGAGATATCTTGCCTGGGACGATTTGGAATTGATAATGGTCGTAAGGTACCAAATGGAGCATGTCTTGTAGTATGACTTCTTTGACAAATATGACAATTAGTAACATATCGGGCAATATCCTTATGCATCTTTGGCCAATAATATCGATGTGCTATGAGTTCATAGGTTTTAGAACGTCCTGCATGGCCTGCAGAGGGGGTATCATGGTGGTGCTTGATTAGAATAATACATAATTGTAATGGGGGCTCACTGTGGGAAGATGGATCCCAAGGATGGGGCCGTACCGAAGCTTTCTTCGTACGCGAAGTGAAGAACAAATATGTAAGAGAGAAAACCTTAACGGTGAAACTTAATATCATTAAGCAGCAGCATTACTCAATAAGTTCTTGAGAGGATAGTTGATCATCTTAGGAGAAGAGGTCTCGCATATACTTAAGTAGAATTATATTACCAGCTCCTCTCCATCACTCCTAAGCTCACCACCATCGTGAGCATGCCCATCTCCTCTGGGCCTCGGGCTAACATTCAGCTGAATGTCAGCTGGCTCTGCAAGTTCATTATCCAACGTGAAGTGTTTATGCAGTATCCTGATACACGCAATCAACTGCAGGAGAAAACTCTTTATATCACTGTCCTGTTAGTGGCGAACTAACAGGTTACTGAAAAGCAAGTCTAATATCGAACTCACTGTCCCATTTGTATTCGTCTATGCAAGTCTCGTAGGCAACCATTCAATGGTGCCATTACGTTTTACAAGTCTATCGTCATCTACTGTCTTCGACACGATAGCTTGGTCTATGGACTCCTGTGATGAGACACTTAAGCCATTGGCTTATATGGGCGCTACCAGTAGCCACTGACAATAAGCACCTCAGTCAAGATAAGACTACTACGATCTAGAGCTCGCTAACAACCTCCAGACATCTTGCAGTCTTTCGGAGAGATACGGGAGTCGAAGGTCTACCACTTAACCGGAGGCCACCCGGGCTTCCAGTATAACTTACATACCTACTACCATAGGCTTATAAGGATCAGTAGTGTATGCAAACAAGAATGACTTCACGTGTAACCATTCAATCACCCCATGCCCCCTCATATATCCTGCGAACAGCTTCCGGTCGGAAGGACGGCGACAACGTATATGGTATTACGCCGCAGTCTTCAATCATAGGCTTTTACTAGGAAACTATCAACTTTCCTACAGTTGGCCCATGACGCATTGTCGGTACATCGGGGCCAGAGGGGGGTGTAGGACTTGGATTTCTCTATGTTCGTTAAAGGTAATATTCTCTTCGGTTTGTAGTGGAATAATGGATTACTCGATTGAGCCCCGATTCGAACCTCCTATATAATCTTGTGTAACAAACAATCCTATGACTTTTCCTGAAACTTCGCGTAACCTTTTATGCTCAAGGTAGGGTAACTCCTATCCAAAAGTAGGGTAACCTCTTTGCCAAGGTAGAGCAACTATTCTCCCTAAGGTAGGGTAACTACCTGCCTTGGGTAGGGTAACTCGCGGGAACTCTCGGAGACCTTCCGTACTCGCAGCGTAGACTTTCCCTCCCTACCCGGTATACCTTATCTCGTTCGTAGTCTAAGCATTACCATTTACTTAGTCCACATGGTAACCCTTTGATAGTGTTACTGGACTAGCCTAACCGTAACCCTTCCGGGCTCCGGCATGGGATATGTAACCGGTGCGGGTACTTGGTTATATTTACTTGTTGTTTCAAGTATCACTTGATACTTAGTTTGTTTTACTTGTTGTTTTAAGTATCGTTTGATACTTAGTTTGTTTTACTTGTTGTTTTAAGTATCGTTTGATACTTAGTTTGTTTTACTTGTTGTTTTAAGTATCGTTTGATACTTAGTTTGTTTCACTTGTTGTTTTAAGTATTGTTTGATACTTAGTTTGTTTTATTTGTTGTTTTAAGTATCGTTTGATACTTAGCTTGTTGGTGCTCAACGAGCAGGAAATATGTATTTAAACACCTAGCAAGTCTGGCTTTGGAAGAGCAGACTTCGACAGATAGTATTCAGAATATACTCAGTTGAACAGTTACTTCTTTATTGCGATCTTTAAGACCCTATCTAGTTTACAACCACCTCGAAGCCTCTGTTAGGCACTCCTCATAGCTACTCCTTTGTACCTTGGACGCCTACCGAGAACCCTATCGAACACCTGACTGAGCCCTAGCCCAGACAGGTTACATTTTTTTAACTTCAATAATGAGTATTGATAGTTGGTAATCTGGCATTGGCCAGGTTAAGACACCACCAAAATTGAGGAGTTCCTGACTACGAGGTCAGGAAAACAGCTACCTAGAGACAGCCTCACACAGCCTAAGGGATCAAGGAAACCCAGGAAAGGCACAACAGTTACAGAAAGTGACGAGGTAGCGCAACAGCTAGCCAAAGAAACAGAAGGGCAAAGTTCGCACACACAGGCAACCCCCGGTGGGTTCCCATCTACACTGCAAAAACCCATACTCCCACCACCTAGCCCCACACACTCAACTGATTCCAGTGAGACCAGTGAGTCCAGCGAAGGAATTATGGCAGGACGAGGGCAAGGAGCCAGTGGACCGCCACCGGAAAATCCTCCAGACCCACCGGAAGGCTCAGATGCAGCGCCATCCGACCCACAGGCTATGCCAAAACTCAGTATACAGATAACACAACCTAAAGGGTTCACAGGCGAAGGAAAAGACCTGGAACCAGAGGCGTTCGACAGATCGGCAAGAACGGTGACTACGTACCTGCGGATTCACCAGGTACCACTAAGGGGTCCAAGGAATGGACACTACGTCGGGTTCTTTACGGCCGGGAGAGCTCAGGAAGTCTACTTCCAGGCAGCCGACGAGGACGAGGACCTGACGGGCCGAGAATTGATAGATGCCCTAGAAACACGGTTCAAGTCATCGTAGAACAACAACATATTATACGAAACCTTCCAATCTATATCGCAGGTAGAGGATGGCAAGGTATGACGCATAACAGAGGTAGCCACAGACCTGGCTACCTATCGAGGACGATTGCCAAAGAACTATATTTCGGAATTTACCTTCTAGCGGCGGTTTTTTGATAGCATGCACAAGTCATTGCGCAAGCTAGTTGAACGCCAGATTGCTGAGGAAGACGACATGGAGGAAATCCTTGAGAAAGCTGAAGGATATGATTCTGCGCTAAGGAACACGGGAGGATACCATGAAAAGTCAGCAGCATTTAAGAAGGATACCAAAAATGGACGAAAGAAACAGTTCAAAGAAAGGTAACTACAGAACAATGACAAACGGAAGAAGGAATTCAAACGGGACCCGGAATCCAGAGCATGTTATGAGTGTAGGAAAACGGGCCATCTGGCAAAAGACTGCTACAGCAAAAAGAAGAAAGGGAAAGGAAAGCAGAGTCCCAAGACCTCGGTTAATCAAACCCAGTGTGAGGACGACGAAACAACAGAGGTCTGGATAGGTTCCACCACGGTAGAATGCTACAACACTGCAGCAGCATGCAATAAGACACAGTCACTAGGAATCAAGCCAAACCAAGCTCTGGAAGGACGAATCCAAATAAATGGAAAGGAAGCGAAGGTTCTATTTGACACAGGAGCAATTGGGCGTGACATCATCAGTGCTACCTTTGTGTCAACATATGGCATACCCACTGAAGAGATGAAACAGCCAGTCACAGTCCACATGGCCATGAAAGGATCAAGATCGAATAGCCAAAAGCAATGCAACGCAACAATTTCAATTGGAAAAATGGTGTCCAGTAATAATATGATGTTGGTTGGAAACCTAGCAAAATATGATGCATTGCTAGGCATGCCATTTTTGGTTAAGCACGGAGGGACAATACGATGCGATGAGTCATCTATTGAGTTCCCCAGACATAAAATTAAGGTCCGTTGTGAACCGGCAAGCGCCATGGTCCGTGCAGCAGTGTCAGATACAACACAAGCGGAGTTAATACCAGAATACGAGGACGTATTCCGGGAGATTGTGCCGACAACCTTACCACCTGTCCAGGAAGTTGGACACCATATAGCTTTCAAAGACCACCAAGCGATAAGGACACTACCAACATACATGGTACCGGAACAGTATCTACCGCAACTCGAAGATTGGATCAATAATCGATTACAGGAAGGGGTAATTTACAGAAGTGTAGCGCCAGGAGCGGCAACCCTCTTTGTCCAACCAAAACCCGATGGGAGGTTGAGACTGCTGGTCGATCTAACAGCACGAAACGATAACACAATTAAGGATGATGTACAAATTCTAAAACAAAAGCAAATCCTGAACGCCATCGGTAGAGCGAGTTTCAGGAGCAAGATAGACCTAAGCGATGCTTACTTTCAGACACGGGTGTTGGAGGAAGACGAGAAGTATGATATTTTCAAAACACCATTCGGAAGTTTCGCTAGCCGAGTCATGTTGCAAGGAGACATCAATGCACCGGCTACGTTTATGCGAGTAATGGAAACTCTAATGAGTGACCATCTTGGAAAATGTGTCTGGGTTTACATAGACGACATCATGATTTTCTCAAATTCAGAAAAAGAACATATGCTCCACATTAGGGAGGTATGTGAACGCCTGAGGAACGAGAAATTCTTTGCCAGTAGGAAGAAGTCACACCTGTTCGTCAACAGAATAGTTGTCCTGGGACATGTGATAGATGATGAAGGGATCCAGGCTGCCCCTGAGAAGGTAGCAAAGATTGAAGAATGGGAAATGCCAATGACGAAGACACAGTTACAGCGCTTCCTGGGATTGGTAAACTATATCTCACAGTTCTTACCACACCATGCATCAGTTACAGCGCCCTTGACGGACCTAACAGGAGGAGCGGAGTTTGTGTGGACCACTACCTATGATCAAGCATTTGCGAATACGAAGGCATTAATCGAGCAAAATAAGGTTATGAAACCAATCTCAAATGAAAACAAGGAACCGGTATGGTTGTTTACGGACGCAATCGAGATTGGAGTCGGCTCTTGGGTTGGGCAGGGACCAACACCTGAAACAGCAAGACCGGCAGCACTCCATAGCCGAAAGTTTAGCAGTACACAAAGCAATTATGGTACTACGGACAAAGAAGCGGTTGCAATCACAGACGCACTAAAAACCTTTGGACACATTTTGTTGGGAGGAAAATTCACTATAGTCACTGACCACCAACCCCTTTCCTACCTACTGAAAGCAAAAGAACCAACTAGGAAACAGATGCGCTGGAAAATGGAAGTTGGAAAATTTGATACCAAGATAGTCTACAGGCCAGGGACAACTAACTATTTAGCTGACGCACTCTCCCGCATTTACGAGGAGCAAGGATACAAGGAACCATTTGGAGACGAAAGCCAATTTGAAGAAAACCTTACAGACAACGAGGAAGACGTTCCTATTGCCTACTTCTCTACCCCCTTTTTAGATATGGCAAGCGAGAGCCATTATGACTCTATTGGAGTGCACTCGGAGTGCGGAAGTGATTGCTCGATGGTACGACGGAAGCTGAATGCGCAGGTCACAGAAGACTGCCATATTAGAGCTGGAAATACACGGGGAGATACCGTCTCCCAGTCTAGCACCCCACCCGAGGACCCCCAGCATGCTGAACTCTACGAAATCTTTTGCAATAACGATGATTGCCAATGCCATAATTCAAAACCAACGATAAACTATCGGGCACGAGGACCACCTAGTCAACCTCAAACTAGATGAGCAGTAAACCTCACAGCACTACAGGACCAGATCCAAACAGCTATGGCATGTACATCGCCACACTGGCAAATATGCAACGAAAGGAATTGCCCCTGCCATGGAAGAAACCCAGAGGCAAATGAAACGCAAATCTCGGTCATGCGACCCACATTGAGCGAACACAGAAAGCAACTCTACCAGCAATACGAAACGACAGAAGACGAGGACGCTCAACCCTCCAGGTCTGAGCTGATAGCTGAAGAGCGTGATGTGGCAGATGTTTCTGCCATGATACAGACTACCTTCCGGGCGAAGCTGGTCCATGCTTACCGCCACGATGCCCTCTACCGAAAAGTGGCAAACCTAGACCACTCATCAACAAAGGGTTTAGAACACTACTGGATTTCGGGAGGATTACTCTACGCAACCACATGAGGAGGAGAGAACTGCCTTTACATTCCTAGAGAAGATGCTGTAAATGGCGCGACACTAAGGGAAACAGTAATCGACGAAATACACGGAAAAGGACACCATTCGGCGGACCGAAACCTACGTTATGCTACAAACTACATCTATTGGCCGGAAATAACACGAGATTTCAACGACTACGTTAGGCAGTGCGACCTCTGCCAGGAGAATAAGGACAAAACAACGCTACCCATGGGATCATTCAAGCAATTGCCACCAGCTGACGAAATATTTACCTCCTACACTATGGATTTTGCTGGACCTTTCAACTCATCGCTAGGAAAGGACTATATACTTGTGGTAATTGACCGGTGTACAGGATACACATGGTTATTACCAACAGCGGTGGAAGTCAAAGCAATAGAAGTCATGCAACTCCTCCAAGACCAAGTGTTCACACCTTTTGGACTACCTATCTCACTACTCACAGACAATGATGCGTGATTTAAAGGACATTTCTGGAAACAGACTATGGCCTCGCTTGGCATAGAACACATCACTTGCACCCCGAAACATCACGAAACCAATGGTCAGGCAGAACGAAAAATTAAGGACCTCAAAACAGCATTACGCAATGTGGTAAACAAAAGACAGAACGATTGGGTACAAGCCCTACCAGAAACAGCGGCATACCTCAACGCAGGATATAGCGGAACGCAGGGCATGTCCCACTACAAAGCAGTTTTCGGAATCGATTACCCCCTTCTCACCTCGATCAGGTTCAGAAACTCATCAGTGCCGTCCTCGGAGGAGTACCTTAACCGGCACCAATCGCTTCGAAATACGCCATACCTAGCGGTCAAGCAAGCACGGATGAGACAACACCTTGCGGCGAAGAAACAAAGAAGGCACCATATCCTGATAAAGGTTGGCAAATACCTCCTGGTGCTAGCTGACCAAATAGCCACGACCTCTGGAAGAAGCAAGAAGCTACAACCGCGCTGGCGTGGACCTTTCAGGGTATTACAATACGATGATTTCACCGAAAACTACACGGTAGCAATGGGGTCACGACAATTTAGAAAAGAGACAAGCACTTTCCACTTTTCGGTGGTAAAGAAATACCATCCAAATGACGACAAGCAGTTCCCTGGACGATCCCATCCACGCCCACTACCGATCTTAATACATGACGAGAAGGAATGTGAGGTGGAACAGGTCAAGCACCATCGAGTACGCTATGGGAAAAACCAATTCTTGGTAGGATGGAAGGGCTACCCATCGTCAGAGGATAGTTGGGAACCAGAGGAATGTTTGGAACATGCGAAAGGAAAAGTGGAGGACTGGTGGAACGAAAACAAACCCGGAGTCCACCGCCACATGGAAACAAGTTTCATCAGACCAGAATGGACACCAGCATTACCAGACATCATCGAAGCCATGGAAGTTGACGATGCAGATGATGGTTACCGGGCGCCATACTTAGACAGCGAATACGATTCAACAGGCAGCGAGAGTTGGGAAGCAACTGAGGAAGAAAGACAAAGCTTGGAAGAAGCGAGAGGATGGTTTTCTTACAAGTAAACGGACCAGTATGGGGAAAAATCACTAACTTGGAACCCCAAAGACAATGCAGCTCTCCGATTTCCTCCGCCTTTCTCGTTGTGCCTCCCTTGCCTGGCGCAGGTCGCTGATAAACCAAGAGATCTTCAACTCGATGTACCAGCTGCGTCCCATTTTTGTTTTCTGTTGTGAGGGATGCGAGCAGGTGGATGTTTGACTTGGAGGAGAAACGGTTGATCCGTGGATACGCCTGGTGCGGAATATGGTAGAGCGGGTCTACTACAATGAGTATATTTGCAGGATGTGTTACGGGAACTGGGATCCTGAACATGACACCTGTATCGGCGGGCCGAATTGTTTAGCTTATTGTACTTGTTTTTAGTTTTGTTTTGTGAAACTTGGTTTTGTTTTTGGGGATGTAACCGGTACGGGTACTTGGTTATATTTACTTGTTGTTTTAAGTATCGCTTGATACTTAGTTTGTTTTACTTGTTGTTTTAAGTATCGTTTGATACTTAGTTTGTTTTACTTGTTGTTTTAAGTATTGTTTGATACTTAGTTTGTTTCACTTGTTGTTTTAAGTATCGTTTGATACTTAGTTTATTTTATTTGTTGTTTTAAGTATCGTTTGATACTTAGCTTGTTGGTGTTCAACGAGCAGGAAATATGTATTTAAACACCGAGCAAGTCTGGCTTTGGAAGAGCAGACTTCGACAGATAGTATTCAGAATATACTCTGTTGAACAGTTACTTCTTTATTGTGATCTTAAAGACCCTATCTAGTTTACAACCACCTCGAAGCCTCCGTTAGGCGCTCCTCATAGCTACTCCTTTATACCTTGGCCGCCTACCGAGAACCCTATCGAACACCTGACTGAGCCCTAGTCCAGACAGGTTACAGGATAAGACTAAGTCTACTGTAAGATCCAGCAGGGTCGTTACACTTTTGGCATTCTGAAGTCCATTTGAATATTGTTTCCATTTTTGTTCAGGCTGTCAGGTGTCGAACATAAGAAAAGAAACCTTTAATAAATTGTCGATAAAAGTTTCCAAAATCAACAAATGACCTGACATCTTGTAATCGTTGGGGTATGGGCCATTCCTCAACTGTTTTAACCTTGGCAGGGTCCATTCATATACCACTTGTTGTAATAATATATCCCAAGTATTCAACTGAGGTTACATGAAACTGACATTTTTGAGGCTTGACTTGGAGGCCAGCATGCTCCAGTGCCTTGAGAATTGTCCACACATGTTGAATATGTTGTTCCTCATTCTTGCTTTTGCTTAAAACATCATCCAAGTAAGCTGTACCAAACCGATCCAGAGATGGTCGTAATGCATTATTGATGTAGTTCTGAAAGGTAGCAGGTGCATTTGTAAGGCCAAAAGGCATTATGAGCGATTCATAGAGGCCATATCTGGAACAGAAGGCAGTCTTCCATTCCTATTCTTCTTTCATCCTGATTTGATTATATGCTCCAAGGATATCCAGCTTGGAGAATATTTTAACTTTTGAAAGTTGCATGAAGGTTTCTTTTATCAGAGGAAGAGGCTATTGATTCTTGATTGTTCCTTTATTTAATTCTCGATAATCAACACATAATCGTAAGAAACCGTCTTTCTTTTTAATAAAAAGAATTGGTGAAGCAGCTGGAGATGATGATGGTCTTATAAAACACTTGTCAATGTTTTCATCCAGCCATTCACATAGCGCTAGGAGTTCTGGTGGAGATAACCCATAAATTGGTCCAAAGAGAGGAGTAAATTCAGGCTGAAGTGGGATCTCATGATCTAATTGTTGATGTGGAGGTAATCTTTTAGATTCTCTGTCCTAAAACATGTGAAGGAAGTTATGATATTCCCAAGGTACAACCTGGAGGACTTCTTCTTCCTTTAAAACTAGGTGGCCAAGGGCACGTTGTGTTGCAAATGCTGATAAGAAATGTGGAATCTCCTCTTCCATTCCATGAACTCAGGTAATATCAGAAGTGCAAGGTTTGAGGTAATACTTGGACTCAAATGTTAAAGTATCTGCTGCAAAGTTGATAGATACATTATATTGCCTGAGCCATGGAATTCTAAGTATAGGAGGATAGCCTCCTAACTTAGTAACATAGGCAGGGATTGTCTCCTGATAGTTAATTATGGTAAGACCAATTTTTGTAAGATGAGTGACATTGCCAGAGCTTATAGATCTTCTGTCGATAACAGTGAGTATTAGAAGTTCTTCGAGAGAATAGAGAGGTAGGTTGTGGAGGCGAGTAAAGTCTTCATCGATATATGCATAGCCAGTTGCTCCAGAATCAATTAGGGCATGAGTTTTGATTACTACCTGATTGTTAATAATATTACATACAACAACCAGATGATTTCCATCAATTCCATTAGCCATTTCATCCAAAGAGAGACTAGACAATGTAAAACAAGAAGAAGACTTAACATGTCTCATACCAGTGCTGTGTTCTGAGTTTGGGACTTCCAGTTTTCCGACAGGTGAGATTCTGATTTGAGATGTTCTGAGGTTCTAGCACAAGGTGATCTGATAGAGATTTCATTCCCACGAAGTGGCCATTTATTTGAACAATTGCGAGCCATATGACCATGTCCTCTGCAATAGAGGCAAAGAGCCTGTCTCATTCGATCCTCTCTTTGGGTTTGAGTAAGTGGTCCCCGTATGCTGGACATATCCATTGGACTAGGATGAGTTCCTGTTGCTGTAGTTGTTATTGTATTGGTAGGCCTGGGATCTTTGTCTATAGTCTGAGCTGTAGACATCATTGGCTGCCAGGAAGAAGTTCCTTTCTTCTCTGCGGCTTGTGCACGGATTTGGTCATCCAATTTTTTTAGAAGGTTAACATATTGATCAAGTGGTTCTGGAATGTCCCAGAGTATGAGTGCATTCTTTAATTCATTGCTTAAGCTGTAACGGGGGCTCCCTGTGGGAAGATGGATCCCAAGGATACGGCCGTACCGAAGCTTTCTTCGTACGCAAAGTGAAGAACAAATATGTAAGAGAGAAAAACTTTAACGGTGAAACTTAATATCGTTAAGCCGCAGCTT